>BQNB010010512.1:0-41957 GCA_026074375.1 Tanacetum coccineum | reverse complement strand
GGCCGCGCGACCTTTTGTCACACACGAAACTTTTCGCGTGTGTGAATATATGTATATAGTCACACATTTTTGGTGTGACCAATACCACTTTTTGTACTAGTGAACATAACACATCTATTTCATTCATAACTTGGAAAATTTTACATGAAATAGTTTTTGGAACACAAAATACAATACAAAAGATCTAAGGTTATGCTAGCGGGGAGAACCCCTAATACTTAACATGCCTGAACAACTGCCTAGCAAAGTAAAATGACATAAACCACTATATGTGACTATCACCATCCCTAGAAGCATCCTGGTGATCTGGAACTCTAGCATCTGGTGCTGGCTGCCTATCTCTCCTCCGCTACTCTCGCAGTGCTAATAACTCGGACTGCATGTCACCTATCTCTCGCCTTATGTCTCTCATCATACAAAGAGTCTCTACCATCTGTGCCTGATGCCTACGGTCTGTCTCTCGAAGCTCTACCATCTCAGCTTGTTGCATCTGGGAGCGAGTCTCATATACCTGGTGCTGTGTCTGAATAAGAGTACCCTGCAACTATAGTTGTGTCTAATGTGCATGGAGCTGGGACTCGTGTGCATATACCTGCACAAGGTGGGTCTGAAGCTTATAATGGACCGCCTGACTCAATCTTATCGCATGAGCCCAAGCCTCTCGGGTAGCATAGGCCACCTCCTCCACAATGAGTACCGTCTCCTGGAGAGTCATCATATCCCCCATAAGTAAGTCGACCCGCTGCAAGTCCATAGTGACTCGCTGTGATATGCTAGTCCTACTATCCTGAGCATCCTCTAATAGAGCATATAAGTCCTGCGTATAATGCTCATGGAGCTCATCAAGCTCTGTAACCCTATTATTGACCTCTCCCATGGTCATAGGTGCTATCTCAGGAACTGCCTCTGCCGGACCCACCCAAGTATCCCTAATACCATACTCAACCTCTCTAATCCCTCGTCGTCTCTCTTCAGCATCTAAAGTGCTGACAAACCCATAGTCTATCCCTCGACCTTCGGTGGGTCTAGCAATAGAACTATCCCCGACCTCATACCTGGAGCCTAGAGCAAACAAGCACGACCTCTTGCGAGGTGGCTGCTCAAACTCAGGAACATCATCCCTACGGTCAACAGGTGGTGGTATGTATAGAGATGGTGGTAGTGGTGGTAGTGGAGGTGATGGTAATGCGGCAGTAACCGCGTCAACAAGGGCCTGAGTGGAGGCTATCCTGAGTGTCTGTATTTGGGTTGGACACCCATATGATGGTAGTAATGGTGATTGTACAGGTGGTGGTGATGAATGTGCAGATGGAGCTGTGCACTTAGCAAGGCGCTCCCCTGCAGAGGGTGGTGATAGTGAGGTAAGTGGTGATGGTGGTGGAGTAGGCATGGCTAGAAGTCTCTTAACCTCTGCCTCTGGTGGAAGGGATATAGAAGCCTGAAGCCGGACAGTAATCCTAGCTCCAGTGGTAGTAATGTCAGTAGAGGGTGGTGGTATAACAGGCTCTGTTCCCTCGGGTGGGGAAACAAGCTCAACAGTAGGTATAACAACAGCAGAGTCGGCCGGAGCTAAGTGCTCCTCCTCCTCCTCGTCATCGGCGTCATCCCCAGATGAATCGCCGTCATCATCATCTCCATCATCTCCCCCGTCCATGGGATAGTCAACCAGACCATCCTCTGTCTCATCATCCTCATACTTCTCTAGATCCTCTTCTGGATCCGAACTAACCAACCATATCCTAGTGACTTAGCAGTAGGTGAAACAACAGGAGGTAATGACTGCTCCTCAGCCGGAAACTCATGCTCATCCTCCAATGGTATATACTCAGGGTATATAGGCTCTGGCACGTAGTCAGGATCATGTGGCTGTATGAACATAGGCTCACGCTCATCCTCATCCTGTGGTACTGGTGGTGTCTGTGGCTCCTCGGGGCCTGGTATGTAATCTGGTGATGGCATCGTATCCTAATACGATGACTCGTGGAGAACCTCCATCAGATATCTCCTCATCGGCTCCCCAAAATACCCTCCCTGGCTCGGAGTCGGTGTAGACGGAAGTGTAGGTAACCGCAGATGATGCAGAAGACATGACTGCTGTAAAAAACAAAAATAACTTATATAAGTATAAATTTTTAAGACTCTTATAGTAATATACGTAATATAATTTATATACTCGTATATTAATTATGCAAGCACTTAGTAACTACTAATGCTAAAATAGTGTAGGTTATGTAAGCACATGTGCTAGATTGCAAACAAGTAATGTATGTGTGTCCCGTGCAAACCCCATTGGTAAATGCAGTGTTTGAGAATGGTTATAGTCCAGACAAAAACTTTTGACCTGGTTCTCTATAACCTTGGCTCTATACCAATACTTAACACCCTACATCTGTGGTAGCAGCGGATGTTGGGAATATCGAGGGCGGTACTTCATAGATTAATAGCACAAGATATGAGAACGACCACTAAACGTGTCGTTTTTTACACCCACTAGTTTTCATTTTGACACTTTTAGTCCCTAAATTTGTAAAAATCACATTTTAAGCCCGTTTAAGTTCTAACAAGTGGCAACAAGTTTTATTAAGCTCCAATAAGCCATATAAGTTGTGACAGCTTATAAATAAGCTCGGATGAGCTTTTTTAGGCTTATTGGACCTTGTTAGGCTCGTTAAAGCCCGTTAAGCAAAATTAATGGTCCAATTTAGATTTTCAAAGCACATAAGCTCTCATTAAGCTCATTTAAACTTAATGAAACTGTTGATGCTGAAAAATAAGCTCGGGTAAGCTTATTCGAGCTTATTGGGCTCGTTAGTCTAATAACCTTAACCCGAAAGGTTTTTAAAAGTCCATTAGGGTTTCATATATGATCCAACTTATTTTTCTTATCTCAATAAGCACTTATGGGTCTGTTTTTATTGCTCGGCTTATTTATAAGCCAATAAGCTCGTTAATGGGCTTTTGAGTCCAATAAGAACTCGATAAGGTTTATACATGATCCAACTAGTCCATTTTAGGTCCATTAGCATTTTCTAAGTCCAATAAGCTTATTAAACTGTATAAGCTCACAAATAAGCTGTTTAAGCTTATTGTGGCTTATGGGCTCGCGTTTGGATACGGCAATGGGCCGTCAAGCCCAATAAGGGTTCGGCTAGATTTTCTAAGGTATACTAAGGTCCATGTGAGTTCAATAAGCACTTTAGGCTTCTTAATAAGCTCGTGGAGCTTATTAATAAGCCATGGCCTCGTAGACGTGGCCTGTTGGGCCTGTTGGGATTTAACGAAACCAATTGTGGCCCATTAAGCTTACTAGTTAGTTTCTAGGGTTTGGAACCTTACGATAAGCACTCGATAAGCGATTATTACTCGTGTTTTACTACATGCATTCATCTTATTAGCTCGTACATTCTTTCCCAAGTCAAGACATCACGTTCCTATGGAAAGTTTACGCATAGGTTTTATATATTTCAAATATATAGGGTGGTTTTCATATAAGTTACCATTCTTGTATTTTAAACGTAAAGCTTAGGCCTTAACTCGATGATTAACCATGTTTTATACACGTTAGCACCACACAAGATCATATACATGTAATATATGTGCGTGAACCATGCATGGGTTGAACCATGCACGTTCATGCTCACGTTAACTTGTTACACACAAGTTAACGTGACCCTTACAACTAGACATGAATAAAAACGAATAGAATATGACATGTAAAGCTTAGTTCGAGACTTACAAGGGTCCTAGTGTCTTGGTTGTGTATTGTGTAGTAAACCCGAATCGTATAACCCCAAATCGTATAAGTACGATTGTATTTTCCTCCCTAGCTTAACTCAATGCCTTAGAATCCTTGCTTTGTAAAATGTGGTGTCGTGTTTGAGTTCGGTTATTATATAACCCGAATACAATGAGAGAAAACAATGTGGTTTTGGCTTGAGAGTGTTTGTGAGTTTAGGAAATGTTTAAGAAATGTTTAAGGGATAATATGAGTGAGTATATATAGGCTTGATAGCTAGTTAGTTTTCCTAGTTCCATCCTAAGCTAAATTCGTGCCCTTATTAGTGGTTTTGGGGGTTTTAGTTAGCCCCACACTGTATTTTGCTAAACCAACTAAGTACATCTCTTAATTACCATATATTTGTACAAGATTTACTAGGATTTGGAATTATTATGGTTTTGTGTGGGTGCTTTGCTTAGCCGCGACATCAAGGAGGACAAAAGAGATCAAAATGGTTATTAACCATTGTGTAATAAGTTAGTTAGAGACCATTAGTACATGCTTTAATTAAGCATAGGTTGTACAAGTACTTAGGGATCATTTGAAGATTTTCTAGTTGATATAAGCACATGGGTCGAATTGTTTATGGGTTATTCTTACCCATATTCGTCCCTAGTGGGTTATTAACACAAGAATTTTATAAATTTTATGTTTAAGGATTAAAAGTGGGTATTGATTTGAGTCTAGGTAAGTCTAGGTATTTTCGAGGTGTGTCTAAACGTATTTTATTGCGAAACGTAAGCCTTCTACGTGACCAATAAAAATAAAATACGCAAGTTTAATAATTATCTTCTTAATAATTATACAACACTTGATTGATGTAAACCTTAATTTATTTGGTGACCGTTTACGTTAAATGATTATTTCTAGTCTACGCGACTTAGCTTAAAAATTAAATTAAAAGTAAACGCGTATCGGACCAAAATAAATAGTGAAAAATAATAGGAGTCGTAAAATGACATGAAATTGAGAAATGTTACAGTGGCTCGGGATAACACTACCGAGACCATTTTTATTTTTCGTTACATTTTTCTTGGTTTAAAATATTTAATAAAATGTGTACATTTTAAAACATGAATCCGGCTCAAGACAAGGAACAAAATGACGACATTCATAAAAATAATGAGTTTACGGTCTTAAAAATAATAATGAGTCACGTCGCTAATTTTTTTTTTTTTTACGATGCTCGAACGGTTAACGAGCGCGCGGTCATTAACGGTAGACTCGCGAAACGTCAAAAAATAAAAACTTATTCAAATCTTCTCAAAAAATTTCGTAATAAAATACGAAAATAATTATTTTTGACAAATAAACAATTTTAAATGTCGACATTTGTTTACGAAAATTCGTAAATAAATAATAATAATGACGTCGAACTCGCGATCGTCATGCGCGTCGTGAAACTCGGGTTGTTACATTCCACCCACCTTAAGGGAGCGTCGTCCCAGTGCTCGGTCCTTCTTACTCGTCTCATCATTCGTCCGTGGCATGACGGCTTCTCGTCATCACGCAGACTCCTACGTTCTTTCAAAATAAATATGCGATAAAATTATTCGCTACAGGACTATTACGGAGTGGTAAAAGTCAAACAATACTAGCGGTAAATTATACCACGAATCAAAACAAAATCATGGTAGCTCTTATCAAAAGAGGCAAAAACAAGTCGCAAAAATATATTCGACAAAACCAAATCACGTCGTTCTAACTTTTATAGTCGCGTTCTTCATAAGGGACACTATAAGTCACGGAATATATCCGATTAAAATAATTATTACGTCGTTCTCACGAGAAATTTTCTAAAATGGGTGATCCGATCCAAACTTTGTTGGGGAATCATATAAACCACTCAAAACCAAGGCACCTGGCTTATCAACCAAGCTGAAATTTCGTTGTTAATTTAAAATCAAAATATATGTCGCGCTCATATACGGAATTATACCAATTTTTTCAAACCGAGATTATGCTTCTTTACCAAAAAATCCAGAACATTACGTCGCTAACTAAAAAACCAAGAAAGACGTCATTAATCAAATTCTGATCTATTTACTTTTTATCATTATCCTAATCAAAATACTCCATCATTGATTCAAAACCAAAATACAATCGTAGCCCTTCCGGTCTCATCCAATAATGCCTCACTGGTTGCGAAAAAAAATAATCCGAAACACATTAGATCTCCTAATTATCTTACGATATTGTTACACATGCCCACATAAGTACCTATTGTACGCTCGCCATCTTTTACATGATCACTCGATGAATTGGCCTCATACAAAGGCATTCATCATGCACGCTTTCAACCAAGCATTGGCGATTATTATCACATATTGGATTCGCTTTCCTTTGGGGCTTTTGGCATAATTATTCTTTCTAACACTTAGGTTTTATACCCCTACGGTCATATTTTCCTCATCGTACCAAGCTTGCCACAAAGTCAAGCCACCTCGACGATAATTCCAACATAAACACGGCTAATTCTAATTAGTCTACACTCACTATCATGGGTACTTCAAGCCACAATCGTCAACAAGACTTTCGGCGATGTCCACTCACTTTATCACGTCCTAAATTCTTACTTGGGCGATTATAACCATTTACTTACAGCCTAAGCCGTATCACTAGCCACGAAAAAGTGACATGAACGCTCACTACCATTTAAAGCACATAACACATATAGCACATATTCCACATAATTCGACGGTGACAATCCCGACTTACAACTCATAAGGTCAAATGACATATCAAGAATTCAATTATGAAAACATGAGAATCATGGTCTTATTGCTGTCAGACGAAAAATTCAAAATATTTCAACGTTTCCTCATGCGAATAGAATTGCTTGATTGGTCCATCTCATTGCGTAGCATCATGAAGAATACAAATCTCATGTCGAAATACTACACCGACTCACTCATAATTCAATATCGCTCGACTTAAGACGTTGGCTTTTTGGTTGGTTCTTAGTAATGGAAATGGACGTTACCATTTTAGCTAGAACTCAATAATTCGCCACTCTTTATGCCATTGGGTCGTCAACGTCCTGGAGTAAAGGGCCATACACTTAACAAAAATATAAAAAAAAAAAAAAACCGTTTTTAGGGTTTCAAAGTAATGTATAGTGTCTCATTAAAATACTTGACGTCATCAGGTATACTTACGACTACACTACCACTCACACTCCATTTCGGGGAAAGAAGTCTTCTTCACGGCCATCAGTTGATACATTTAAGGCGTCATACATCCAATGTAGGAGAGGTCTTTTCCATTTCTCACTTTCAACCTCGAGACTAACCATCTCAGCTTCCACCCACCTTAGGAATCTTTATATTTAAATCTCAAGAAGATCCCTCTTCAGTGTCGATATCAGGTTTACACCCTTGATAGCTCAAATCTATCATTACTTACTAGCACACCGACTACACTTGGTCTTGACACGTCTTCATAACAATCACCGCTCCTAGATACTACGAACTGAACATTACTCCCTTTGAGATACACTCGTTCTGAACAATACCGTAGATATTTCTGCTTTGGAGAGACTCGGTCATAATGACTCGCATGAGACTCCCTCCATGCAGTCAATAAGAGTATGGCTACTTGCATAAGAATCCGTAGTAGGGTAAAAATACTTTCTCCTTCCGGAGACTTGACCCAAACATTTATCTCAATTATCAAGCATTTTAATGGTGATGATTTATCCGACATAGCGTGATTCTTTCTAAATTATGCATAGTTGATCAGGGTATGCATAATTGAGGACCGAACGACATCATGTCCTTCCTCGTCAAAACGTTTCTTTTTCATATGCTACATGTGTAAGTTAATTCCAAGAAAATTTTCAAAGAATAAAAAATCAAATATTTCATAGAAGGAAGAAGATAAGCACCACCTTCCATTCTTGGTTATTTAACAAAAATAGAATGTTTTTTTTGTTTGAAAAAAAATGTTATTTGTCCACCATAGGGTCAGTTTATGAAATTTGAAAACACATTTTTCCATTGTTTGCACAATCAGTTTATACAACATAGTCAATATGATTCGCGCAACGACATTTGTTCAACACACAAATTCGTGACTGCAATTCATAGTTTTAGAGTTATCAAGTCACAAATCATTCATGAATACAATTGGTCAACGGTCACAGCAAGTTTCAAAAATAATACCCACTCATGGATTATGCAAGCAAGTAACATACTCATGCGAAAGATTCGCCAATTAAAGTCACCTAACACTCAGGGTCAAATCAATCTCACACAAGCCAAGTGTCTCGGGGGTAACAACGACCTCCAGGCTTCACTCATAGTACAACCTATACAATGACACCTTCTCCTAACTCATAACCGAGAACAATTACAAAAATAGTAATGCAACGCGTGTATAAAATTACATACATGCCAATTTTTCCAAAAGGGGATACATCATTGGCTTTCAAAGCCAGTACATCAAACCGTAATGGTTCTAAGTTTCCAATACATAAACTACATATACATGAACTCTCCTTGAGTTCTAAATCGAATGATATAGATAAAGAATGCACTGACATTGATAAACTCTGAGGCAATAATAGTCCTCATCCAATGGACCTAAATATTGGAATCCTCACTACTTACTGTGTCGTGGAGATAAAAAGTATGAGGTTTTGTTGTACAGAAAAGTTTTTGCGAGTCTGCTTTTCCTGAAACATAGGGTCCTGCCAGTAAAATTTTGTACCCAAGGTGAAAATTTTCTCATTTTTGGCACTATTTATCAAGCCGCAATTTTTACAAAATTTTATCGCTACCATTAAAAACTGAGTGTATCTCCTAAACTATCTTTGCATCCGTAAAATCGAGACGACGCTATGTCTAGTTTGTTCAATATATAGAACTTATAGTTTTACATATTTAGGTGTTGCTATATAAGTTTTTGAACTTATTACTCATTCAAATTCTGGTCTAAATTTTTTGACTACTTTTGCCATTTCGGCGATATCTCATTCGTCGGGCGTCGATATGACTCCATCTGAATTCCTACATGTACCTAAGAGGTTTCTTTACATCCTAGTTCAATTTACCAGGTCTTCATAGACCAAAAACATTTTGAAACATATCCAACAAGCTTCTATCCCAAAGCAGTCCCCAAAGAAATTTTGATAAATTTTATAGTTTTACGGAAAATGAGTGTAATTTACAAATTAATTGGATGCTGATGATGTGGAACAAATGGAGGAATGATTGCCTAAGAGTCTTCTACAGGTACCAAAATTTTTCTTTTGAAAAGTTATTACAAAAATATGGAGTTATACTCCTTTTCCCAACGGTATACCCGATTTGACTAGTTTTACAAAAATGACGATATCTCATCGATTCGGAGAGATACGACCCAATCCCAAAGATCACATTTACCTTAAGACATTTGCCCACATCCATATTCGGATTTCTCAACCCACAACCTGTTGGTTACAAACTGCCGTATAATCCATTTCAAAATCCAATCAAATCACTAATTTTTATTAATCATTCAAAGCCAATACAAGCCATAACTATGACTTAAACACTCCTTCCAAACACAAAACTCATAGATTTCCAGGAATCAACCATTTTCATGACTTACTAAGTAGAGGTCGATACGAGAGAATCAAACGGAAACACCAACTTTATTCGTCAGTTCCAAAGATAGACGTTTTCAAATGACATATTACGCGAGAGTAAGTTTATAACTGTTTTCCATAACAATGATGGTTCATGGGATGACCAATAGATAAGTCATATCCCAATAACAGGAAAATCTCAAAATGATTGATTACGAAAAACATATGAGACTCAAAATCAATAAGTAGGAGCGTTCAAAATTCAAATCAATTAGTAAAATTTTCAAGTGGGATCGAAAACTAAGTCGAGTCCCGACAAGAGATAACAAAGTAAAGTTTGCGAAAAAGTTCGAAGATAAACGTTTACATCGACTGTTTTATAACGTATATATATTATTCTTTATTATATCGCTTCGAAATGTTTCAAAGAAATAAAAAACTCTTCGCAAGAAGCGAATATCAAGATATATATAATCGTATACCATAGAACGGATGCCGTATATATATCTATATACATATATATAATTATTACTTGTACCAAGTGTCAACCACTTGTTACGCACATAATATGCAATCAAATATATACCATATAAGGCTTCTAAGGATCGGGAGCAACACGCGTGCGGATATCGGACATCCGTGAAAGGCTCGTGAAACTTTTCCAAAAACAGTTGTAGTCCAAGTTTTGTAAAACGACTTAGTTCACTACAACTCGTGCTCTGGTACCACTTTGCAACACCCCCAAAATGCAATACGCAGCGGAATACAACGATTGGGGTGTTACTTCATAATACATGCACACGAGCCCCAGTAAACGTTCAAATATACGTTTATAAAACACAATTTTATTTATTATAAAGATTAGAGTTACATAGTCCCCAATACCAACATAGAAATTGTTTCTAAAAGTCACAACACGACTTGATTTCTAAAACACTTGTTTTGTTTATGAAATTAATTCACTGAGACACCGTCCTTGATATCCGCGTTCCGTCCCGTCCAGCCATCAACAGCAATTAACCTGAGATACATGCTTAAAAGTCAACAAAACGTTAAGTGAATTTATAGAGTTTAAAATTAACACATAGAACGTATATTTTGGGTTCCACAAAACGTATAACGTTGGCTCGTAAGTCAAGTTATAAAAGTGATTTCCAACTAAAGAGCCCGTGTACCGAAACTTAACACATTCATCCCGTAGGACGAAATTATGTCCGAGAAGTATGTCACTTCTCCTAATACTAACCACAAAATGTCCGTTTGACAGGGTGGTCACAACGGATTCAAACCCCGGACAGGGTTGTCAAACCCAATAGATCTATTTAATGCATTAGCGTTCACCAACACATGGTAACTAACGGTCACACAGCAAAAAGGCATATACTCCAGTAGTGAGAAATCATATTCAGTATCAAAAACAGTGTGCGTTCAATTCACAAAACAAGAAATATATCCCCCTCGCGAAGTTTTAAACATTGAAAACTTTGAAAGCGGATGCTATGAACTCACTTGATCAAAAAGCGATGATTAAACAATAAAGTTTAGCAACGAAAATCACAACGCGATCAGAACTATTAATTAGAGTCTTCGATTTACTATATCGTAAATGTATATTTCAACGATGCGTTACATCGTATCAACAATTCTTATATATATATATATATATATATATATATATATATATATGTATATATATATATATGTTTATATATATATATATATGTATATATATATATATATGTATATATATATATATATATGTATATATATGTATATATATATATATATATATATATATATATATATATATATATATATATTATATTTGGTATTTATATATATTACTATAAGTATATATATATTATATATAGCTATTATATATATATATTGGTTTGTTTATATAATATATGTATATAATATATATATGTTATTTATAATCTATATGTATTATATATATATATGTTATATTAAGTCATTCATGTGATGAGAAATCCACTTGCATCTTAGTCCCAAAACCCACAACATTGAAGTTATATTTGTCCCTCACGTTTTATCTTCCGTGACTTATTGAAAACGTAATATTTTCGATAACTTTCTATTTTTAGAAAGTTACTATTTTCGGAAAGGTTACCATGTTTGGTAAGTTTAAACATCTAAGTATATTTTTAATACTTATCATTTTATTTATTTTTTTTATCATTGTACTTAGTTAAAAAAATTATAAGTCTTAAGGACCATTGTCTTTTTAAAGTCAAACATTAGACTTTCTTTGACCTTTTATACTTATTTTTAATTTTACCCAAATCTGTCCCGCGCCTAACTGACCCTCTAAATCTCATTTTAACTATTCGGAGTGAAAGGAGATTTTATACGAAACGAATTACGGACACACCTTTTTAGTTTTAGCGAGACCGAAACTTGTGGAAAAGGACGAAAATGACCCCAGCAAAGAATCTGCTTGTAAACTTGTATTTTAATAAAAAACGCAGCAGTTTGACCATCGATTTTGATCCCGCTATATCACGTTTTCGTGACTTTGACCAAAAAGAGATTTTATAGAAAACATTATTCCGGACAGCGTTCGTGTTTCTCCGGAAGGCCGAAACGGGCTCGAAAGTGCCCAGAATGTCTGTCGAAAATCAGATCAACAAGTATACATTACCAAAGTGCTGTTTGAAATTTATAAGTTTTCAAAACTTGTTTTCGCTCTAGTTTCTTCGTTATTAGGAGTTACGGGACGTTTGAATTACCGAAACGTACATTAGGACAAACTCTATCATATTTCAACATCAAAAATTAGATTTTATGATTTTTCAAACATCGTTTTCCGTGCCAAACTTACTGCACGAATTTACACTTTTAAAAACCCATCAAAATCATCTTCTCAATCACCCAATATCATCATCTAGCCTATTCGACGCAAGTACAATCGGATTTTGTAGGAACCACTAATATCACTTTCACTTCATATTGAAACAAGAAAAATAAGATGAGAAAATATGGAAGAAGTTTAGAGAGAAGTTAGAGAGAGAAAGGTAGAGAGAAGAAAAAGATGGATGATTTTCTTAGCCATATTACAAATGAGAAATTACAAGATCCAACCCCCTCTCCCATACTTAGAGAGGGGTATTTTTTACTTTAATACCAAGGGGCTTTCATGGCCTTGGTATGTCTACGGGCCGGGGCTCGGGATACTTGGGCTTCTCGTCGATACACGTGGACCGGTTAGATTACATTTAAGAAGCGTTTACCCGTCTGCTATTTACTACGTAATCTTTTTTAGTGACCGAGACCTAATATTAATTATGAACGAACTTCCATTGTTAGAATCAATATTTTGAGGTAACAATCTCCCCCGAAGTGAGTTCATTGTGTCACTCTTCTTGGAGATCAATGAGATTGCTTTTGTCGTAAGATATTGTGGTCTTGGTCTTCTGAATTGTTGTAGGCTTGTTACTTCCATGCTGTGTGAATATTGATCATGAGCCTTTTATCATTGTCTTTTGACTTTGTTCTTTTTCGTCCGTGATTTTTTATCTTTATCCTTCGTTTTGATGTCTTTGCCACTTTGAGATCTTGTGTCTTGACCAATACCCATAAATGGCCTTTCTTTACTTTGCATCATCTTGAAAGATTGCTAACATATCTCCTTGATAGACTTGATATTGTGAAGGAAGATCTTGTATATCAGGTTTGTGCGGATGTACTGTGTCTTTAATTAATTGAGCTTTCCATGATTCTTGAATCTGATGCTTAATAGATATGATCTTTGTAGTTTGAGCATGAGCATGTGGTAATGAATCCGACTTCAGCTGGAATGAGGCATCACTTCTCCAAATCCTTATGTATTACTGAAATAAATCAGTTAGCAATAAAGTGTGTGGACGAATATGGCTTCGTCATTCGTCCGGATTTGGTTAGATTAACCTCCGGTTCGTGGACGTTTTTTACAGTATAAATACTGTACCTGTGATCAGGTAGATTCAAAGAATCTCCTTGACAGGGTTTCCAGCTCAAAGCGTAGGGTCTTCTAACACAGATGTATTAGATTTACCATGCTTGCTTGTTCTCATTACCGGAACGTCTCAAAGCAGACAACACGGTAAGAGTGAATCAGATAGTTACTATCTTTCTGATTAAGTCGTCAATTCATTTCCTGGAACAAGTTTGATTCACATTGAATCGCACCATCGTTTCTTTCCAGTTGACACAAGTTCGATTCATATAGAATCTCGCAAGTCACCTACCAAGAGCTTGTTTGATGCTGGCTCAAGCAGGATTTCCATTCGTCATTATGAATACTAAAGAGTATCACTCTGAATGTTCTGGCAAAATCACAAGGATAATGCGTAGGACTCTTGTTAACAGCTTGTGAATTTAATGATGTTCAACAAGTGTTTGTCATGTAATGTGTCCTAATGAGATTTATTTGATGATCTCTTGGCTCTAGACTCGATTAGTGCGTTTTGGTTTTAGTAATCGGAGGCTGGAGCAGACTGCCACCTATTCAATATTAACTAACTCGGAATGAGAAAGTCAATAGAAGTCGTGTGTATCTCCGTGACAAATGAGACAAGTTTCTTTTGAGAGAAACCCGAATGGCTGGGAAGGGTTGTGCATTGCATCACTGGGTCCATGATGTCGTCTTCAATGTCAGCAATCAACATTGTGATTCTGACAGCATATGTATTGACCCGGTTTCTGCCTAAGTTGTGTGGAGGGCTTCTTTCTTTTCACCCTTTATCCATACATTTCTTTTTAATTCTTCAACCCCTTCAATGCTTACCAAGACGTCCTCCCCACCTAAACACTTGTCTCCCGTGCTCGTTGTTCACTCAGTGCTGCTCATATTTACGTACGCGCTCGCCGCTCGCACCTTTTACACATTCATCACCAATCATACTAAGGCTGCCTATTTCTCAAACTAATGAGGTTCCTTGGGTAGATCCCTCGGTTTCTAGTTGGATCATCGGCACCCCAAATACACACGCTTACTTCCACTCACTTTGTCTTCAGAATCGTCGTGAAATTAGATGTTGTCGGGTATGAGATCGTAAAACCATAAAATCCCTTTTCCGAATAGCCCTTTGAGTCGTTAGACATTTACTCGCTTCATCGCTCCTCTCCTGTGTGTGTTGTCAATGTATGGTGTGTCTTCGAGTTTTGAAATACTGTGTGATTAAAATTTGTCTTGAAAAGGCATGGGAAAAAAAACGTTGTAAGCTTAGCTGACTTATTTGGAACTGTGTGTGTTGCCTCACATCCCAACTTTACATATGTTTAACCAAAAAAATGATACCCAAGATGAACTCACTCTACCCTCCCGATCTCCTCTACATTGAGGTTGATCAATTACGTCATCTTATAACTATCATTATATTTCGACATTGTCATTTTCTATTCTTGATGTTGTTAATGAGAATTTGGGAATGGTTTGAATGACATGAGATGGTCGAGTGATGATGTATCCAAATCATTAAACTTTCGTTTTTTCCAAACCTCCCCCTTGAAAGATGTGGTGTTGAACACACCAATGTGTTGAAAGGCATCGCGCTCTGAATCTCGCGCCAGTGAGAGAATGTGTCTTAGAGAAAAATTGTGTTCAACTTTTTGAAAAACAATATATTTAGACGACTTCTATTCCAACTCTAAGGGTAATCGCACTTTTGCCGCGCTCACTTCCTTTTTCTTGAGAGATAGAAAACTTTTGAATGTCTTGTATAGACTCATGTCAAAGATAGATCAGTATAAGTGCTGCGCCAGCTTTGGAATCGATAAATTTAGTACCTAGAAATGTGATTACCTATCGCACGGGCGAGACAAGGGAAGTTTCGAACAGGAGTTTCAAATGCTTTCAAAACATGTCATTTCTAAGTTTTCTTAATGGCTTATGTGCAAATATCAGTACATAACCCGGACTTCAAATAAAGGAAAGTTTATCTATAAAGATAACTTATCTACATCGAGAAAAACTCAACTTTTCTCGGTACTTGCGCTGTTCCCTTTACAAGACATTAATGTTTTAAGCTCAAGAAAAAGGATAGTGTACGCATAAGTGCGCTTACCCTTAGAGTTGGAAGAGAAGTCTTCTATTAACATGATGTTTTTCAAAATGTTGAACACAATTTTTCAAGAATTTCTCACTGACAATTCATAATCTTTCAAAATTGTGTGTTCAACACTCCATCTTTCAAGGGGGAGTTTTTCGAAAAACAAAGTTTAATGAGTTTGGATACATCATCTCACGACCATTTTATGATTCAAACCATTCCCTTAAAAAAGTATCTTAACAACATCAGAGAAATATTGGACAATTCAATAGAATGATAGTTATAAGATGACTAAGTGTTCAACCTCAATTTTATATCGATTTTACAACTTGGTATCATTTTTATTGGTGTCAAACATATGTAAAATTGAGGGGGAGCAAGATGACACAGTTCTAAATAATTCATGCTAAGCTTCAACGTTTTTCCCCATGGACCTTTTCTAAGAAAATTTTAATCACACGGTATTTCAAAATCGAAGTGACTTAGAATTTTTAAAATAAGGGGTAGGAATGTAATTTAAAATGTGATCTAAGATCAAAGTGCTATTCGGGGAAAAGGTTTTATGTTACGATCTCATACCTACAACATATTATTTCACGTCGATTTCATGAAGACGATAAGGTGTAAGGTTAGGAATTTGTCCTATGATCCAACCAGAACCGGAGGGATCTACCCAAGGACACTCCATAGTTAGAAATAGCAGTCCTTAGGTATGATTGGAGATGAATGTGTATAAGGGAAGAATGCCGACTAAGATTGAGCTAACACTGGAACAATCACAACAAGGTGTTAGTAATGACGTCTTTGTAAGCATTGAAGGGGTTGAAGAATTAAAAGAAATGTTACTGGAATAAAGGTGAAAAATGAAAGCCCTCCACACAAAACTTAGGCAGAAACGGGTCAATTAATATGTGGCAGAATCACAATGTTGAATTGCTGAACATGGAAGACGTCATAATGGACCCTGTGTGATGCAATGCACAACCCTTCCCAGCCATTCGAGTTTCTCTCAACAGAAACTTGTCTCATTTGTCACGGAGATACACACGACTTCTATTGACTTTCTCACTCAGAGTTAGTTAATATTGAATAAAGGTACGGCAGTCTGATCCAGCCTCGATATTACTAAAACCACAAACGCACTATTGAGTCTAGAGCAGAGATCATCAATAATCTCCATTTAGGACACATTAATGACAATAAAAATAACACTTGTTGAACATCATTAAGTTCACAAGCTGTTAACAAGAGCCTACGCATTATCCTTGTGATTTTGCCAGAACATTCAGAGTGATACTCTTTAGTATTCATAATGACGAATGGAAATCCTGCTTGAGCCAGCATCAAACAAGCTCTTGGTAGGTGACTTGCGAGATTCTATATGAATCGAACTTGTGTCAACTGGAAAGAAACGATGGTGCGATTCAATGTGAATCAAACTTGTTCCAGGAAATGAATTGACGACTTAATCAGAAAGATAGTAACTATCTGATTCACTCTTACCGTGTTGTCTGCTTTGAGACGTTCTGGTAATGAGAACTAGCAAGCATGGTAAATCTAATACATCTGTGTTAGAAGACCCTACGCTTTGAGCTGGAAAAACCCTTGGTCAAGGAGTTTCTTTGAATCTACTCTGATCATTGGTACAGTTATTTATACTGTTAAAACGGTTCCTACGGAAGCCTGAGGTTATCTACCAAATCCGACGAATGAAAAGCCAATATTCGTCCAACCCGATTTATTGCTAACTGATTTATATCGGATACTAAAGATGGAGATGGTATGCCTCCTTTCCAGCTGATGCGGATTCATTTCCTCACTAGCTCATGCTTAATCTACAATAGACATTCTATAAGCATCAGATTCAAGATTCATGAAGCTCATGAAAACGAATTAAGACAAAGACTTCCGCACAAACTTCTGATATAAAGAGCTTCCTTCACAGATATCTAAGTCTATTCATGGGAGATTGTTAGCAGCTTTCAAGATGTTGCAAGTATGAGCTATGTCTGGTCTAAGACACTAAGATCGCATAGTGGCAAAGACGATCAAAACGAAGGATTAAGAATTTTAAGATCTCGGACGAAAAAGACTAAGTCAAAAGACATGATATGGCTCAAGATCAATGATCACAAAGCATAAGGAACATGCTACAACGAAATTTCAGAGACCAAGACCACATGATCTTTACGACAAAGCAAATCTCATTGATCTCATGAAGGGTGTCAAATGAACTCACTTCGGGGTGAGATTGTTCAGCCTCTACATTATTGAGTCGAACAATGGATTTCTTTTGAATGTAAGTTCGTTCATAATTATCATTAGGTCTGGTTCACTAAAAATAATATACGTTGTATTAGGCTAGAGGGGCGGTAAACGGGCTCTTATATGTAAATCTAACGGTCACGTGTATGGGCGAAAGACCAGTAATCCCGAGCCCGGGCCGTTGAATTACCAAGGAATGAAAGCTATTGGTATTAAGTATAATTACCCCTCTCTAGTTTGGAGTGGGGGTTGGTTCTTGTTAATTCTCATTGTAATTTGGCTAAGTTATTATCCATCTTTTTTTCATCTATAACCGTTTCTCTCTCTAATTCTCTCTAAACTTCTTCCTATAATTTCTCTCCTACATCTTATTTTTTCTTGTTTCAATATGAAGTGAAAGTGATATTAGTGGTTCCTTCAAAATTCGAGTTGATACTTGCGATCGTACTAGGCTTGATGATGATATTGGGTGATGAGAAGATGATTTTTGGATGGGTTTTAAAAGTGGTAATTCGTGCAGTAAGTTTGGCACGGAAAACGATGTTTGAAAAATCATAAAATCTAATTTTTGATGTTGAAATATGATAGAGTTTGTCCTAATGTACGTTTCGGTAATTCAAACGTCCCGTAACTCCTAATAACGAAGAAACTAGAGCGAAAACAAGTTTTGAAAAACTTATAAATTTCAAACAGCACTTTGGTAATGTATACTTGTTGATCTGATTTTCGACAGACATTCTGGGCACTTTCGAGCCCGTTTCGGCCTTCCGGAGAAACACGAACGCTGTCCGGAATAATGTTTTCTATAAAATCTCTTTTTGGTCAAAGTCACGAAAAAAGTGATAATTAGCGGGTCAAATCGATGGTAAATGTCCTGCGTTTCTTATTTAAAATATACAAGTTACAGCAGATTCTTGCAGGGGCATTTTCGTCCTTTTCCGTCGAGTTTCAGGTCTCGGCTAAAACTAAAAAGTTGTCCGGAATATCGTTTCGCATAAAATCTCTTTTTACTCCGAATCGTGAAAATGTGATTTAGAGGGTCGTTTGGCGCGGGTCAGATTTGGGTAAAAATAAATATAAGTATAAAAGTCAAAGAAAGTCAAATGTTGACTTTAAAAAGTCAACGGGTCATATAAGACTTATATAATTTTTAACTAAGTACATGGATATAAATAAAATGATAAGTATTAAAAATATACTTAGATATTTAAACTTACCATAAAAGGTACACTTTTCGAAATAGTAACTTCTAAAAATAGAAAGTTATCGCTAAAATATAACGTTTTCAATTAAAAGTCACGTAGAATTAAAACGTGTAGGGACAATTATAACTCAATGTTGTGCGGGTTTGGGATCTTAAGATGCGAACGTGGATTTTCACTATCACATGTATGATTAATATATTCATAATTTATATATATACTGTATTTATTTTATACATATATATATTTATACATAGTTAATATTATACATTTATATATATATATAACATATATTTATATATATATTCATATATATATAGATATAATATTTGCTTATTTATATTAGCATTTATTATATATATATATATATATATATATATATATACATATACATATATATACTATATATCATTATATATAATTATCTTAGTTATATTTACATATTATCTATATAATATTATAATATACTATATCTATATTACATATATATATATATATATATACTAATATATGATTTTGTTGATACGATGAACGCATCGTTGATTATACTTTTCGATATAGTAATCGAACGACTCTAATTATAGGTCGTGATCGCGTTTGTGGATTTTCGTGCTAGACTTTATTGTTTAATCATCGGCTTTTGATCAAGGTGAGTTCCTTAGCATCGCTTCTTTAAAGTTTTCAATGTTTTAACTTTCGCGAGAGGGATATATTGCTTGTTTTGTGAAATTGAACGCAAACTGTTTTGATACTTGAATATGATTCCTTCACTACTGAGTATATGCCTTTTTGCTGTGTGACCGTTAGTTACCATGTGTTGGTGAACGCTAATGCATTAAATAGATCTATTGGGTTTGACCAAACCCTAGTCCGGGGTTTGAATCCGTTGGGACCACCCGTTTTTGTCATAAATGACATTTTGTAGTTAGTATTAGGAGAAGTGGCATACTTCTCGGACATAATTTCGTCCTACGGGATGAATGTGTTAAGTTTCGGTACACGGGCTCTTTAGTTGGAAATCACTTTTATTACTTGACTTTACGACGCCATCGTATAAGTTTTGTGGAACCAATTATCGTTCGATGTGTTAATTTTAAACTCTATAAATTCACTTAACGTTTTGTTGACTTTTAAGCATGTATCTCAGGTTAATTGCTGTTGATGGCTGGACGGGACGGAACGCGGATATCAAGGACGGTGTCTCAGTGAATTAATTTCATAAACAAAACAAGTGTTTTAGAAATCAAGTCGTGTTGTGACTTTTTTGAATCAATTTTTATGTGGTTTGGGGACTATGTATCCTCTATACTTTATTAATATATAAATTTGTGTTTTATAATCGTATATGTTGAACGTTTTACTGGGGCTCGTGTGACATTGTATTTATGTAGTAAACCCAATCGTTGTTTATTCCCGCTGCGTATTGCATTTTGGGGGTGTTACAAAGTGGTACCAGAGCACGAGTTGTAGTGAACTAAGTCGTTTTACAAAACTTGGACTACAACTGTTTTTGGAAAAGTTTCACGAGCCTTTCACGGATGTCCGATATCCGCACGCGTGTTGCTCCCGATCCTTAGAAGCCTTATATGGTATATATTTGATTGCATATTATGTGCGTAACAAGTGGTTGACACTTGGTACAAGTAATAATTATATATATGTATATAGATATATATACGGCATTCCGTTTCTATGGTATCGTTTTATATATCTTGATATTCGCTTCTTGCGAAGAGTTTAACTTCTTTAAACATTTCGATGCGATATGATAAAAATTATTTTGATACGTGATGAAAACATCGTTGTTATACGATTATCTTCGAAACTTTTTCGCAAACTTTACTTTGTTATCTCTTGATGTCGGGACTCGACTTAGTTTTCGATCCCACTTGAAAATTTTACTAATTGATTTTGAATTTGAACGCTCTTCTTATTGATTTTGATTCGCATATGTTGTTTCGTAATCTATCATTTTGAGATTTTCCTGTTAATGGGAGTATGACTTTTATATGTCATCCCATGAACCTTCATTGTTTTGGAAAACAGTTATAAACTTACTCCCGCGTAATATGTCATTTGGAAACGTCTATCTTTGGAACTTTCGAATAAAGTTGGTGTTTGCGTTTGATTCTCTCGTATCGACCTCTACTTAGTAAGTCATGAAATGTTTGATTCTGGAAATCTATGAGTTTTTGTGTTTGAAGGAGTGTTAAGTCATTGGGTATGGCTTTGTATTGGCGTTTGAAGGAATTAAAATGGTGTTTGATTGGATTTTGAAATGGATTATACGGCAGTTTGTAACCAGCAGGTTGTGGGGTTGAGAAATCCAATATGGATGTGAGCATATGTCTTAAGTATATGTGGTTCTTTGGATAGGGTCGTATCTCCTCCGGATGAGTGAGATATCGTCGTTTTTCTAAAACTAGTCAAATCTGGTATACCGTTGGGAAAAGGAGTATAACTCCATATTTTTGTAATAACTTTTCAAAAGAAAATTTTGGTACCTGTAGAAGACTCTTAGGGCTATCATCTCCGATTGGTTCCACATCAAAAGCATCAATAAATTTTAAATTACACTCATTTTCGTAAACTACAAAAATTTGTCAAAATTTCTTTAGGGACTGCTTTGGGATAGCAGCTTATTGGGTATGTTTCAAAATGTTTTTGGTCTATGAAGACCTGGTAAATTGAACTAGGATGTAGAGAAACCTCTTAGGTACATGTAGGAATTCGGATGGAGTCATATCGACGCTCGACGAATGTGATATCGCCAAAATGGCAAAACTAGTCAGAAAATTTAGACCAGAATTTAAATGAGTAATAAGTTCAAAAACTTATATAGCAACACCTAAATATGTAAAACTGTAAGTTCTATATATTGAACAAACTTAGACATGAGCGATCGTTTCGGATTTTGCGGACGCACAGTTTAGGAGATACACTTAGTTTAAGTGGAGCGATAAAATTTTGGAAAAATGACGGCTTTGATAAATAGGGGCAAAATGGTAATTTCACCTTGGGTACAAAACTTTCTGGGCAGTGGGCCCTATGTTTATGGAAAACAGACTCGAAATACTTTCCGTAGACGAAAACCTCATACTTTTATCGTCCACGTACTAGTAAGTAGGAGGATTCCAAGATTTATGTCCATTGGATTGAGGATTATTATTGCCTCAGAGTTTTATCTTGTCAGTGCATTCTTTAGCTATTACTTTCGATTTAGAACTCTAGGAGAGTTCATGTATATGTAGTTTATGTATTGGAAACTTAGAACCATTACGGTTGGATGTACTGGCTTTGAAAGCCAATGATGTATCCCTTTTTGGAAAAATTGGTATGTATGTATGTTATTCTCGGCGTTGCTATTACAATTTTTGTAATTGTTCTTGGTTATGAGTTAGGAGAAGGTGTCATTGTATAGGTTGTACTATGAGTGAAGCCTGGAGGTCGTTGTTACCCCGAGGACTATTGCTTGTGTGAGATTGATGTGACCTCTGAGTGTTAGGTTGACTTTAATTGGGAATCTTTCGCATGAGTACTGTTACTTGATGCATAATCCATGTCGTGGGTATTATTTTGAAAACTGGGCTATGTTGACCGTGCAACAAAAAACCTTCCATTTTCACCATACACCAAATCCATATTGTTATTCAATGATGTTTTGTGACTTGATAACTCTAAAACTATGAATTGCAGTCACGAATTTGTGTGTTGAACAAATGTCGTTGCGCGAATCATATTGACTATGTTGTATAAACTGATTGTGCAAACAATGGAAAAATGTGTTTTCAAATTTCATAAACTGACCCTATGGTGTCAAATAACTTTTTTTTTTCAAACAAAAAAAACATTTCTATTTTTTTTAAAATAACAAGAATGGAAGGTGGTGCTATCTTCTTTTCTTTCTTTTGAAATAATTTGATTTTTATTCTTTGAAAATTTTCTTGGAATTAACTTACACATGTAGCATATGGAAAGAATCGTATTTGACAGAGGAAAGGGACCATTGAATGTCGTCTGGTCCTCTAATTATGCTATAACCTGATAAACTATGCATTAATTTAGGAAGAACTTCGCTATGTCGGATAAATCGTCACCTTATAAACGGCTTGGTATTAAGATAAATGTTTGGGGTCAAGCTTCCGGAAGGAGGAAAATTTTTTTACCCTAATTAGTATACTTATACAAGTAACCTTCCTTATCGACTGCAAGGAGGGAGTTCTAATGCGAGTCATTATGCCGAGTCTATACGATAGCAGAAATATCTACGGTTTTGTTCAGAACGAACGGTGTATCTCAAAGGGCTGTAATGTTTCAGTTGTAGTATCTAGGGAGTCGGTGATTGTTATGAAGTCGTGTCAAGACAAGTTTGTAGGTCGGTTTGGGTAGTAAGTAATGATAGATTTGTGCTTTCAAGGGTTGTAAACCTGATATCGACACTGAAGAGGGATCTTCTTGGAGATGTAAAGATTCCTAAGGTGGGTGGAAGCTGAGATGGTTAGTCTCGAGGTTGAAAGTGAGAAATGGAAAAGACCTCTCCTACATTGGATGTATGATGCTTTAAATATATCAACTGATGGCCGTGAAGAAGACTCTTCTTTCCCGTAATGGTGTGTAAGTGGTTGTGTAGTCGTAAGTATACATGATGCGTCAAGTATTTTACATGGAGACTCTATACAATATTCGACCTACCGGTTAGTGTTGTGGCCCTTACTCCAGAGTGACGTAACCAAGGCATAAAAGAGTGGCGAATTGATTGAGATTCTAGCTAAATGGTAACGTCCATTTCCATTACTAGAGGAACAACCAAAATAGCCAACGTCTTAAGTCGAGCGGTATTGAATTAGGAGTGTGAGTATTTCGACTTGATGATTTGATTCTTCAATGATGCTACGCAATGAGATGGGACCAATCAAGCAATGCTAGTCGCCATGAGGAAACGTTGAAATTTTTGAATTTTCGTCGGACGAGCAATAAGTCCATGATGCTCATTGTTTTCATAATTGATTTTGATATGTCATTTGACATTATGTGTTGTAGCGGGATTGTCACCGTCGAATTATGTGGAATATGTGCTATATGTGTTATGTGCTTTAAATGGTAGTGAGCGTTCATGTCACTTTTTCGTGGCTAGTGATACGGCTTAGGCTGTAAGTAAATGGTTATAATCGCCCAAGTAAGAATTTAGGACGTGATAAAGTGAGTGGACATCGCCGCGAAAAGTCTTGTGACTTGTAGGCATTGATAGTCCATTGATGCGTGAGGTAGTATCTAATTAGAATTAGCGAGTGTTTATGTTGGGAATTATCCGTCGAGGTGGTTGGACTTTGTGGAAGCTTGGTACGTTGGAGGAAAATATGACCGTAGGGGTATAAAACCTAAGTGTTAGAAAGAATAATTATGCCAAAAGCCCCAAAGGAAAGCGAATCCGATATGTGATAATAATCGCCAATGCTTGGTGAAAAGTGTGCATGATGAATGTCCTTTGTTTATGAGGCCATTCATCGAGTGTTCATGTTAAAGATGGCGGAGCGTACAATATGGGACTTCAATGATGGGCATGTGTAACATTAAACGTAAGATAATTAGTGAGAGATACGAAATGGTGTTTCGGATGTATTTTTTTTCGCTACCAGTGAGGCATTATTGGATGAGACCGGAAGGGCGACATGTGTATTTTGGTTTTGAATAATGATGAGTATTTTGATTTGGATAATGATATAAGTATATATATCGAATTTGATTATTGACGTCTATCTTGGTTTTTAGTAGCGATCGTAGGTCTGGATTTTTTGGTAAAGAAGCAAATTATCGGTTTGAAATTATTGGTATAATTCCGTTTTTGAGTGCGACATATACTATGATTTTTAATTAAACACGTAAGTTTTCAGCCTTGGTTTGAATAAGCCAGGTGCGCTGGTTTTGGTTGTTTATATGATCCCCAAACTAAGTTTGGATCGATCATTTCATTTTAGGAAAATTTCTCGGGGTGAACGCGTAATATTATTTTTATCGGATTATATTCGTAGAAGTATATTGTCGTTATGAAGAACGCGACTATAAAAGTTAGAACGACATGATTTGGTTTTGTCGAATATATTTTCGCGACTTGTTTTTGCCTCTTTTGATAAGAGCTAGCATGATTTTGTTTTGAATTCGTGGGTATAATTTACCGCTTGTTTTGTTGACTTTCCATCCGGAATAGTCGGAGCGAATATTGTATCGCATATTTATTTTGAAAAAAAAACCGTAGGAGTCTGCGTGATGACGTGAAGCCATCATGCCACGAACAAATGATGAGACGAGTAAGAAGGAACGAGCACTGGGACGACGTCCTTAAGGTGGGTGGAATGTAAACTAACCCGGTTGCACGACGCGCATGACGATCGCGAGTTCGACGTCATTATTATTATTATTTTACGAATTTTCGTAAACAAATGTCGACATTTAAAATTTTATTTGTCAAAAATAATTATTTTCGTATTTTATTACGAAATTTTTTGAGAAGATTTGATAATTTTTATTTTTGACGTTTCGCGAGTCGACGTTTGGGACCGCTATGCGCTCGTTAACCGTTATCGAGAGCCTCGTTAAAAATGTACGAAGTCGACTCATTATTTTTTAGTCCGTAATACTCATTATTTTTATGTTTGTCGTCATTTTGTTCCCTTTCTTGAGCCGGATTATGTTTTAAATGTTACACATTTTATTAAATATTTTAAAAAAAAAAAAAAAAAAAATCCAGAAATATGTAACGAAAAATAAAATATGTCTTCGGTAGTGTTATCCCGAGCCCACGTGTGTACAATTTTTCTCAATTTCAGGTCATGTTATGGCACATATTATTCGTCACTATTATTTTTGGTACGATAAGCGTTTACTTTTAATGTTGCTTTTTGTCCCCCTCGTGGTAGACTAAGAGTTAATCATTTTACGTAAACGGTCACCACATAAATTAAGTTTACGGTTCAAAACAAGTGTTATATACAATTATTAAGAGTATATATTATTAACTTTGCGTTTTTATTTTTATTGGTCACGTAAAAGCTTACGTTTCGCAATATAATACATTTAGTACACACGCCCGGAAATACCTAGGACTTACCTAAAACTCAAATCCAATACCTCTTTTAAACCTTAAACACATAAAATAAATTAAAATCTTGTGTTAATACCCACTAGGGCCGGTTATGGGGAAACAAAAGCACCTAGAAATCTTCTAATGATCCTTAAGTACATGTACAAATCCTATGTAATTAAACCTTGTACAACATGTCCCTAGATTAAGCAAATACACAATGGTTAATAACCATTTTGCTCTCTTTTCTCCCTTGGATACCCGAGACAACCATTCAAGAAAGGTATGAGCATGTTGGTTCAGAAATCACAAATCCACAAGATGGCAAAGTTTCAGATTGGCGAGAGATTGTGATTGTTGATGATCTCCAAGATGCTAAAGATCAATTGTCAAATACAAGTTCAAGGAACCATGCTCAATCAGAAATCAGATGTTACTACTAACATACTCACAGGAGATGTCTAAAAAGGAACGAGCTAAAGACCTATTGATCGATGCATTGTAAGCTAGCTTTAAAGTTTTGTAAAAATGGAGTAGACTCCATTAGGGGGAGATTGTTGGAAACACAAAAAGTGTCGGTCACTTCCAAGTTGTAATAGGTCTTAGCTCGTAGATTGTGTCATGTTTGTATAGAATAATCCGGCCGGCCATAGCCCATGGTAAGCCCATCATAGGCCCATGGGCCGGCCATCATGTAACTAACATAAGCCCTCTCCTAGCTTGGAGAAGGGTTGGTTTGTTTTATTTTTTCCATTTTCCACTTGTAAATAACACTTCATCCCATTCCATTTACTTTTCTCTCACAAAACATCACAAACTACATTCTCTCTCTTGTTCTGGTACGATCATTAGTTTACATGTTCTTCAGTATGATAGTAGCTAATTGGAGTATAAGCTTAAGTGATCTCATGGGATCAAAAAATAAGCTAAAGTTGAGCTTTATTTGGAAATAAATTGCTAAAAGAAAAGAAGAGGATAGAAGAAATAGGGATAAAGAAAATAAGCATTATAGAAAACCATCTACTAAAAGCATCTTATTATAACAATAAGGCTAATACAATAAGTTGAGATGATAAGCTAAAAGCTTTTACAATAAGCACAAAATAATCTAAATTATTCTACTTCTACTCCTAAAACTACACCTAATACTACTATGTGAGAAAATAAACTAAAATCTAACACCCTCTAATGAATTCAACTACTGTCTTTTATAGCCCAAAGTGTGGAAGGGCATTTTCATCTTTTCAGGCCATCCAGACGCATCATAGTGCAAAAGAGGGGGTATTCTCATCATTTTAGCTCAAACCGCGTTATTACTTTGCTTACCTCGTACACCAGCTTTTCACTGCTGGATCCACCAATCATATGAAGACACGTTCCCTTCCAGAACCTTCATTTATTACCAATCATTGCTGCAACCTCGTAACCGCCACACCTGCTCCACTTGATCCCTCGTATGCTACAGGTATACATACATACGGCATTTCAATGATTAGTTTGCCACGTGTCACCACCTGAGTGGTGCCACGTGGCCTGTTCACTGTTCCAGCACCGTCACCGGAGCCACCGCCAGACCACCGGTCAACCACGGTCAACAGTGACCAACGACGGTCAACCGCTGCTCAACTACTGTCGGACCACCAGTCAACGATGGGTCAAACCAGGCTGGAGCGTACCACGTTGACCAACGACGGACCAACTACCGGATCTACCGGATCAACATTCCGGTCATACGGTGGTGACCGCCAGTCAATGGCATGCCACACCACGTGGCTGCTGACGTGGTGTAGAGGGGATAATACCCTCAAGCATGATTCGAACTAGGGACGTGAGGGATGAAACATATGCAAGCCAGCTTACCGCTGTGCTATGCATAGTTTCAATAACATAGTTGCAAATTTAATATATAACCCTTAATAATTTTGGACCAGGTTTATTGTACTAAAAGGTTTAAAAATAGGTTAAAAGGTTCAAAATAAAAAGTTTCAAGATAGAAAAGCCGGTACCGTTAGACTTGTAATTTCGTGCTCTTTCTAATGGAATGATCGTTGAATATTAACGACTTCGTTTGAACCTCGATAAACGTAAAAACATCATCGAAAGTCACCCGAAAAGTACTATTTTTGCTTTTTTTCAATCCTTTGTACCCGTAAGGCATAAAAACATAATACAAACATATTTGCAACATATTTATCCATATTTTAGTGTTTTAGTCCATTTATTAATATTTTCCGGGGTACAAATGATGTGTGTTTTAGCACACATCACTCACATCAAAAGTCAATGATCACTACATCAAATCATAAGTTAATGATTGAAGTTAAAGACTACGAGCTCAAGACCGAAGTGAAAGCATAGTATGCTAAGTTTAAATTTTTGTAAATTGGAGTGGTCTCCTATAGGGGGAGATTGTTAGAAATAAAGATAAAGTTTCGGTCCTTCCAATATAAGTAGTCATTGCTCTTAGTATTTGGTATGTTATGTTAGTAGTACCGGGCCAAAGATACATAGTAAGCCCATAACACAAGCCCATGGCTGGTTATGCTAGGCATATATAAACCCTCTCTACACATGGAGAGGGTCTTGGTTGTTCATTTCTTACATTTCACTTAAGCTAATATTATCCTTTTTCTTTCTCACTCTAAGTGTTCATCCAACCATCTCTTTCCCTCTCTAAACCCTAAGTGAATCCTTCCATTCATGTGTTAAGATATTCTACAATTGTTAGGAATTCACTTTACGTGACGACATTTATGGAATTACCATTGTTTACCATATCACCACACACAGGGACTAGAATAGTCAATATAGGATTCTTATGTAATGTGTGGTGGTGTAATACCCCTGTAAGGCTTCCATGGAGGGGTTGAGGCTTTTGTAATCTTTATACTTTCATTTATTTTTACACCTTTTGTTTATCTCTCTACTCTCTCTCTCTCTCTAAACATGGCTATCTCCATCTTTGAGTCTCCAAGACCACCGGATCTAAGTTTCTTTGTTTCTAACATTGGTATCATCACCACGGTTACGATCTTCGGGTATGGTGGTAGTTCTGTCCTGGTTGGTCTCGATTTTGTCATATCTAGATTTGTCACAGTTTTTTGGACCGTTTTCGTTTGGGTTTTTTTTTCAGTATCAAAATCTGATATTTTTATATGTTTTGGTCTTAATCAGCCATTTTTCTTTGAATTGCCATGTTTTTTATCTCGTTTTATGTTATGGGTTGTCTGGTGCTGATCTTATTTTCGTGGTATTTTTCTGTCATGGTTCTTGCTGTTTCTTGGCTTATTTCATGAGTCTTTTCGCTGTGTGGACCACTCACACCTTTTTTTTGTAAGCTTATTTTCTAGTTTAACAGCTTATCTTCTAAGCTCATGATTTCTGGGTTTTAAAGAAGCTTATTTTTGAAGCTAATAAAGCAAATAAACACATATGCAAAATTTTCAGAAAAGTACAACTTGTCTTTTAATAGTGCGATTTATACTTTTATGTTTATACTTATACGAAGGCGCTGAGTTATATAGTGTGGGCGATTTATACGCTTTATATAGGTGAATTATACCCACACTGTTGGGCGAATTATACACCCTCAGGCGAAGTATAGCCTTAGGGCGAATTATACGTAGCCCTTGGGGCGAATTATACTAAACCCGATGGGCGAATTATACCATGCCAAGCTTAGGCGAATTATACCGCCAAGTTTGGCGAAGTATACATTATACACCATGCCCCAGGTGAACAATACAACCCAGAAGACTGAGTCAACTCGGTATGTACCGAGTTGATCGAGTCTAACTCAACTGAGTGAAGGACCAAAAGAAAAGGAATGAAGGAAGGAAGAACAGACTCTTGTCTAAACCATAACAACAACAACAGCCAACAACACAACAAAGACACAATTACAACATCAACAACCCTTCGTCACAATACAATCCAACAAAATACAAACTACTAAATCTATTCCCGATTAGTCACAACAAATCCAACTTCATAAATATTCTATCCCATCTCATCTAAGCAAACAAAATGACTCGAACATCAATGAAAACATTAAATCTCAGATTCGTGTTAGGGTTATTAACTCGAATCTTTCTTGTAAGATTTAGCCACGGGATTCATCCAAAAAGATCTATAAGAAGATGATACTTCTTTTTGTTATACGAAAATAAAGATCGGTTGATAACAATTGGGTTATAACCTCTTCTTTGTTTCGATTTGGAAAACAAGAATACACTCAAAACATAAATTACAACCTACCCGAGACCCTGTTTATATAAGGATCTTGAAGATATTTTTCTTCTTCTTTGGTGCACGACTGCCTTGAACATAATCAGTTGAAGGGGTTCGATATGTGGGTGTGTTCTTATGGGTTGAATAACAAAGAGAAAACTTGTCTATGTGTGGCTGTGTTTGGATGAGAGCATTTAGATCTGATTATAATTTTTTTTGGTCGTTACTATGAGTTTCAGATGGGAGAGATAAAGTGTGGCTGCGTTTTTTTGAGGTTAGGGTTAACAGGTTTATCTATGAGGAAAATTAGGGTAATATTTATTATATACCCTATGTTTGACCACTTGACTGTTATCACTCAGTTAATGGGCTGGACGAGTAACCATGAATGGACCGAATTTTGAAGTATGTTGGGCTGGTGATGGTTATCAAACTTGGGCCTTGATCCGAAGTTTACAATTGTGTTAATATGAAATGTTACTATTGCCGACTTTTTTTGTAATTTGGTGATACAAGTGTGGGGTAAATTTTAATATTAAGTGATATTTGGTTAAGGTTGGGATTTAGAATGACAAAGTGATATTTTTTTCTAAGTGACAAGACTGGGATTGAGCTTTATAAAAAATCATTGGAACTTAAAATTTAAAGGCTAGATTTGGAGTTAATTTTTTTTCTATGTGACTACGGAAATGATCGGGTATCACTTATTTGGTAGTGAAGTTGGATTTCACGAAGGCGTGTACTTATTTTATCTTGAAGTCGGGATTGGTTGGATGCATGACTTTCAATGATAACTAGCTCGTGCTTAAGATTTAAGTTGAAGACTTGGTTTATCTAGTTTCCAGAAGTCAGGGTGGATGGTTGAAGACCTGGATACCTATCACTTAAAGGAGTTACGTTGTAGTACTAATGTGGACTCGCTGAAGAGTTGTTGGATAATCGAAGTAGGTTAATGAAAGTCTATACTTTGGGAATAGGGTAATTGGAAGTAACTTAGAGATTTGCATGGTGCACAAATTCTCGACACCGTTCTTCTAACATTATATAACAACCTATAATTTTCATCAATGTAATTATCTATCTATTAAATTAGATGAACTGTAATATCCATCTATTATATATATCACCTTTTTACAGGGAAATTTTTTGCTTTATCTCATTATGCAACGTTGTAACACCCCCAAATTAGGTCGCAGCGGAATAAGGGTCCGGGGCATGTTACTTCAATGATCAATAACACAAGATATATATAGAACGACCAAAAAGTCATTTAAAACCAATACATTAGATTTGACAAAGTATTTGTTACATAAACCCGAAGCTTCACTTGTTCACTTGTTCAAAATACAAAGATTTCTAGCCCATAACAGATATACAAAAAGTAATGCGACAAAATCTTTAATGCATGATATCCAAATCAAAACCACCAATGTATCCCTTGCACCTCGTGCTTATTGACCTTCAGAAAAACATTGCTTTAAAACGTCAACAATAATGTTGGTGAATTCATAGGTTTGATAAATCATATATTGTAGGACCACAAGATTCCCCAAGTGTATGATAATGCAACAGATGCAGACATCATATAAATGTAATTACGTTGCCCTAAGCTCATGACACTGAAGCTCGACATGAATGAATACAATATAAATTGCCTACATTGCCCATGTTGATGTTCTAACCCGCAACATCCTATGTTCGACATGGTATACGTTAGTTTGTCCAGTGATGGCTAATCACCCGAACGGGGATGTCAATCCCAATAGATATATTCATAACATTTGCGCTCACAATCCAATAATTGATAGTTCATGATAATGGGCTCAATTGGGCTATCTCTATTACGTAAAACAGTATCATAAGTAAAAGTCATCACTTGTGTCCAATTGTAAAACAATGAATGTTTCTCACCCGAAAAACTTGTAAAACAAAATCATGTAAAACGTGGGGCTATGAACTCACCTTGTGAAGGATTCACGAAAACTATGATCCGATGGTCTTGGTGAGTCAAACCACATGATAGCCATTTTAGTGAGAGAGAGTAGTGAGATAGAAGATGAACTTGTGATATTTGATGGAAAATGGATTGAAGGATACAAATGACCTCAATCAATGACAAATGCTCAACCCCTCTATGGAAGGCATAGAGGGTTTATATATAGCCCATACGCCTCTAAAACTAACATAGTTGCCCTATTCTAGTCCTCGGTATATGTGGCTTATGATAAACTATGGTAATTCTGTAATGTCGTCACGTAAAAGTGAATTCCCAACAATCTTCCCCCACGGGACGATATACAGAATTACTTACAATAATTTCCTAACAATGGTACATAATTGATTAAGAACAAGAACTTCCACGAAGCTTTCAATGCTGATGATGTCTTATGTGGCCTTTGACTTCAAGTCTGCACTCCAACATGAATCATCTTTGTAGTACCTTGTAGGAGAAATACTGTAATATGCATGAACTAAGTAACCCATACACTTCTGGTTAAGGAGAAGCTTCTGAATTAGCTTCCCCCTAATTCATACCGCATATTCTTGATTTAGAAGCTTTCAAAGCTTCCCTCCGAACTAGCAATCCTCTCTTGAGCAGTTTTAAAGCTTTTTTATAAGCTTAGAATCATTAAGTGCACAATAGAATTAGTAGAATATCACATCAAATATTACTGCTCCTTTGAAAATAAGCTTAGTGATTAACCATTCGGGGTAACATTAATTGGACCAGCATCGTATCTTCTCACGCTTGAATAATTCTTCACACGTCTCTTCCCATTGGAAGTTCAAATAACGCATACTAAAAGTATCAAGATATCTCTTCCCCTATGTAGTTAAAGTGATTCACCTAGAAGTAACAAGTTAAAAACACTGATTTTCTCTGCGGGTATGACATTTATCTTCCCGGAATGACCTAAAAAAGAAGAAGGTACGGGCTTTATCATGAGTACTTGTTGTGCGTTTTAGTGTATCCATACCTTTTTATCTGGGAAGACGTCAAAAATGTTTGTTGATCACATGCATCAACCATGGAGAACCCTTGAAGCTATCATACTTTTATATACATTAAGCCCCCACCAAGTGTGTACAAGATTTATACTTCCAATATAACTTTATTTTAGTGATCATATAACATAACCAAAAGTCCATAAACAAGATTTACATGTCATTTGCATTACTTTTACTTGAAACATATTAAGAAACCTTTATAAACCCTAATTTGTATTTATCCATTTTTACACCAAAACAACATGGGGGGGGGGGGGGGGGGGGGGGGGGGGGGGGGGGGGGGGGGGGGGGGGGGGGGGGGGGGGGGGGGGGGGGGGGGGGGGGGGGGGGTACAATCAATTTTTACATCCATTTTAACATGATCTCATAACATCTAACATGTTAAAAAGGTGAACAAAGTCCATACTACAAGTATAAATCCTTTTTAACATGTTAAAAGTCCCTCAATGGTAATTTTTGCTATAAAGACTAACATATGCATAAAAACTCATGAAATGAAAAGATAAAGGTGTAGATAACCTTAATGATGAATGACGATGTTGAGAAATAAGAGCTAATCCCTTGCTTAGACTTAAAACCAAAGCTAGCAACAACAGAAACCCAAGATTTCCAACTAAAAACCCTAGCTTCCCTTATCTTTGATAATACATTGCAAGTTAGCCATGCTTGGAAACATCTTAGAATATCTTAGGAATGATGTAGGTATGTATGTAAATAAGGTAGAAAATTTTGTATGGAATACTTAAGGGGATGTTTGTTTGCCGTGGCCAAATGAGGAAGAAAAAGGAGGAAAAGTTGATTTTTTTTGCTAAGTGTTATGAGAATAGATGGCTTATTACTTGCATGCATGTATATATGAGATATTACATGGTCAAAAAGATGCAATATATTCAAAAACATGATGAGGGTCTTAAGGAGAGTTGTGGTCTTGTCTTTGGTCAAAGAAACATATTATGGCTATGTTTAATGAGCTAGGAGATGTACAAAGCCAAGTTGTAAAGAAAATGTGCGCTTTATGTCTCCAATGTTGTTGTTGCCGTGGGATGGGGAAGGGGAAAAGGGTTCTAGAAACCTTTGTTATATAACACATTATCTAGTAAAAATTATACTAGTTACAACTTGTAGTTTTTCATAAAAGGTGTGTACTTGCAAGTATTTTTGTATATTGTTTTATTTTCTAATGTACAAAGTGTAAAGTAATATTAACTTGGGTAAATTTAATAAAACTTTGAGTGTTGGATACAATTATGGGTATTTGTTGAAGCGTAGATTAATTAACGTGGTTCTGGGTATGCCTAAACATATTTTATCGCGAAATGTAACAAATTTACGTAACCAATAAAAATAAAATGAACAAAGTTAATAATTATCTTCAAAATAATTACTTAACACTTGCTTGATGTAAACAATTAATTGTTTGATGCCCGTTTACATTGAACGATCGTTTATGAAATTAAAAGTAAACGCGTACAACACCAAAAATAATTAGTAGATCTATTGACGTCGTCAATGAATTGAAAACACGGGGTGTTATAGACTTCCCCCGTTAAACTAGCCTTATCCTCAAGGCTTACGATGCAGCACTTGACGACGGTGCGGTCTTGGTGAAAAGATGCGGGTATTTCTTCTTTAATTGGTCTTCACGTTCCCATGTGAACTCAGGACCTCTCTTGGAGTTCCATCTTACTTTGACAATTGGAACACGGCTATGCCTTAACTATTTAACCTCTCGATCCATGATCTCGATCGGTTCCTCGACAAACTGAAGCTTGTCATCAACGTGTAGTCCATCCAATGGAACGGTTAAGGTTCATTGGCATAGCACCTTTTCAGATTAGACACATGGAACGTATTGTGAACCCTGCTCAGCTCCCCCGGAAGCTCAAGCTTGTAGGCAACTGATCCAATCCTTTCTAACACCTTAAAGGGTCCAACATATATGGGGTTTAACTTCCCCCGTTTGCCAAAACGTACATTCCAAGGCGAAACTTTAAGCATAACCTTATCCCCAATTTGAAATTCCATTGGCTTACGCTTTAAATCCGCATAACTCTTCTAACGATCACGAGCAGCTTGAATCCTCTACTTGATCTGGACAATCTTCTCGGTAGTTTCGTGCACTATCTCTGGACCAGTGAGTTGAACCTCTCCAACCTCAGCCCAACAAACAGGTGAACGACACTTTCTACCATACAGTGCTTCAAATGGTGCGGCCTTAATGCTAGCGTGATAGCTATTGTTATAAGAGAATTCAACTAACGGTAAGTGATTAACCCAACCCTTTCCGAAATCGATCACGCAAGCACGTAGCATATCCTCGAGAGTTTGAATTATCCTCTCGCTCTGTCCGTCAGTCTCTGGATGATAAGCCGTACTCATGTCCAAGCTAGTACCCAAAGCCTTCTGGAGTGTCCTCCAGAATCTTGATGCAAACCTAGGGTCACGATCGCAGATGATTGAGACGGGGATTCCATGTCTCGCGACCACTTCCTTCAGGTACAATTTTGCTAGTTTTTCCAGGGGATCAGTTTCTCTCATCGGTACAAAGATTGCAGACTTGGTGAGTCGGTCAACGATCACCCAAATGGTATCGTAACCTTGCGGCGATTTAGGAAGCTTTATGACAAAATCATAAGACTGAATAACTTGCAAATAAGACTGGTAAGATAAGCTTATAAAAGCTATGAAAAAAATTATACCAAATCTGCTTGTTTTGGAACATAAAAGTACCACAAAAAAACAACTTAACAAAAACTTGAGACAAAAACTGTTGATACTACAGCAGAATCCCAACCAACAACAACATAAAATCAATTCGGGCTTTTTCTAGAAAATAACCCCCAAAAAGCTGTTAAAATCCAAAAAAAATCCAACAGCCCAATCAACACACACAATAACAAAAATGACAAATTTGAGACCAAACTGGACCATAAAATGTAACCTGACCCAAGAGTGTAACCATGGCTCTTGATACCAATTGTTAAATTTAAAAGAATCATTGATCCGGTGGTCTTGGTAAATCAAACCATATGGTAGTCATGTTTAGAGAGAGAGAGTAGAAGGGAGAAACTAGTGTGTGTAAAATAGAAAAAAAGTGAAATTATTACAAGAGTCACACCCTCCATGGAAGCAATGGAGGGGTATTTATACCACCATCTCATATATAAGTATGCTAGCTTACACTTTCGTCTCCTACATAAAGGTGTAGTTAAACCTATGGTAATTCTGTAATGTCATCACATGAAACGAAATCCTAACAAAATCTCTATGAATGGCATCTCCAGAAAGCTCTCTGAAAGAAGGTGCAAGACCAAAGGAGACCCGCGGACGACTAGCACCAAAGATGGTGCATCAGCAGCATCAGTATTAGTCATGATGCCCTTCCTTGGGAATCTGTAAATATATATATATGTATATATATATTATATATATATATAGTATATATATATATATATAAAAGACAAAAGGAATAGCAAAAGCATAAAATAAGTCAAAGAAAAGGCAATACCTTGGGTATTAGGGCCTTCAGCAGCGGGGGCAACAGAGCCTCCACTATGGTTCTCTGAAGGAGGAATCACAACAGCAGAACGAATGGGAGTAACTATCGGAATCTCATAGCAGGCATCATCATCATCATCACTTTCTAAACCAGCATCATTAGCAAACAAATTAGGACGGGTAGTACTACCGGAAGATTAGGCCACATCAGACCTAGTACGCTTATTAACATGGCCTAAAGTAGCACCAGAAGTAGAGGCTTTTTGCTTCTGGGAAGCTTCAGCCTTAGCAATAACCTTAGCACTAGGATTGTTGGTAGCAATATCCCCCGGAGTAGGATCCGGGACAACAGCATCAACAGTGGCAGGGGAGTACAGTAAAATGGGAGCCTCAACAGGGTTGGTCTAATGTCATGATGGGGCTCCTCTTGAACTTCAGCACCAGTCCACTCAGGCTAACAGAGAAAATCGTGAATACCCATAACTACACAAAAGAGAAATAAGGATCAGTAAAATGTACACAAAATAAAGACAGCAAAAACAGTTAAAACCCACCTCCATACCATTTCCATAGGTACCCCGGAGTAGCGGATCATAAGTCCGACTCTTCCAAACACGACTCAACCCGGACAAGACTAACACCCCCTCGGGCATATCCCCCAGTTTCATCACATGTGTGCTCAAATGGCGCACATCAGCCATTCTATAAGAACCAACAACATGCTTAGGGTCAACAATCGCTGAATTAGGGTGCCTTCAGGTCATGTAATCAGGAATGGCCCTCCGATCGATAAGAAAGAAGCCACTCTTCCAATACTTCATGCAAGAACGATTATTGTCAATGCAAACCGAAGACTGGGCATGACGCTTAGCAAAGGAAAACCAATCCCCTTGTTTGCAAAGAGTCTGGAAGACTCGAAACAACGTCACTGTCGGCTCTATCTGCAAAGACCGACAAAGCACTTCAAAAGTAATAACCATGTTTAAACCCAAGGGACCCAGCTGAGTAAAATGAACCTTGTAATGCTTGATAAGGGCAAGAAGGAAGGAGGAGAAAGGAATACGAACACCAGAAAAATTAAAAATACGATGATACACACCAATAGCATTCGTCCGAAAGTTCGAAAATCATAAATTCTTCTAAAGGAAGCCGAGGGTGAAGGTCACGAGGAATCTTATACTTAATGATCAACTCGTTTAAATCGTCCTGGGTGAGTCGGGAGTGGTACAGATCCATATCTCTCTCTTAGCCATAATTTAAAAATAAGAAGGGAAGAAAAAAGTACCTAAGCAGTGGAGGAAGGAATACAGAGCAAAGTAAGTGATACCATACATATATAATATATAATATGTAATACTATGGAAAATTACCAATTTACCCTTGAGGACAAAGGTGAAAAGGAAACTCTACAAAATATATATAATATAATATAATACGTATCTTAACCGGGAAGTATGATTCCCCGGGTCGTTATCCCCAACGATTTGTGAAATTGAAACTACGCTTGTTGTTCGGACAATGATTTGAATGGGAAACAATAGTTGATTTGATTAACTACTTTTAACAATTAAAATTAACAAGCTCTAACTATTAAGCATGAAAACAAATAACGGGAAATCAAAATTTAACTAAAAACGCAAAACGGGACCCTTAAATGAAGGTCAAAAACCCTAATTTGCTAAAAATAAACCTAACTTAAATTTTACTTTTAAAATGGACTCTATTTGGCTAAAAAGTAAGTTTAAAGAAAACTAGAACAAAAACGGAGTTGAAATGAACGTTAAAACACGAAAAACGAAAATGAGAACGAATCCCGTTCTTTAGAAAACGAAATTTTGCAAATTAGACCCTACGAAAGCAAAACTAATTTTCCTATGAACTTTAGGATAAAAGAAAATTTTCTAAAAAAGATTTATATTTTTTTGATTATTTTTCTATTTTTTATGATTTTTTAAAGTTTTTAATGAAAATAAATGATTAAAAATACTAAATGAACTCTAAAAATTCTAGAAAAATGACAGAAAATAGCTTAAACTATTTAAATCCTAGGAAAAATAAGCCCGAGATCACAGCTTATTAAATAAGATGTGACAGCTTAAAAGAGCTTATAAGGGAAAATGACTATAAAGAATAAAGTGTGCAAGGGTCTTATGAAAAAGACCCAAGGGCACAGCGGTAAGGAGTGGGTGTGTGTTTTATAGGGAGATGGTGTGTGTAGATTATAAAAGGATAGGAGTGTGAAGGTTCGGGGTTCGAGCCTTGCTCACTCCCGACTTCCACTTCCCTTTTTTTTGGTTTTTCTAAAAAAGACTTAAAGAACAAAAGTTGTTAAGGACAACTTTTTAAGCAACTTTAATAAAAGCACTATAAGCTAAAACTTAAAAATAAGCTCTTAAAGAGCTTATGAAGAAGTTGTTTTCAGAAACTTAGCTTTTAAAAGCTTTAAAAGCTACTTTTCCTTCAAAGGCTTGCACATAACTCATTTTAAGCTCAAATTGAAATCTAAAAGCTGTTCTAAAAAGCTAATGATGTGTATAAGCTAAATTCAATAAGCTAAGTTAACTAAAAACACTAAAAGGTATCTAAATCTAATGTTCAAAAGAGCAAACTTCAGAAACTATAACTAAAGGCATAAAAACTAAATAAGCTATAAACCTCAATAAGCTATTTCAGGATTTGAGCTTTTGAAAACTTAACAACCTACTTATAAACTATTAATCCAAATCATAAAAACAAATGCTGAAGCTAGAAATCAAAATTAAGAACCTAAAATCTACTTAGTACTGTTTTTGTATTTTTAAGATTTTTGATGAACTTTTTAAGCTAATTTAACCTAAGAAATAAGCTAGAAATGTAAAATTAAGACTTAATCTATTTTAAACTATATCTAATCTATAAACTTACTAATTTTTAAAACCTAAATCTTACTTAAGCTAGCTTAAAATTAAGCTCAAAAGACAGCAGTAGTAACAGCATTTACTACTGCTAGTGAGTTACTACTGCTAGTGCAATTTACCAAATGGCCAAAACCAACTTGCAGGTGTCCTTAAGGGACAACCCTGCACTACACACTCTTATTGAGTGTATTTAACTCAACATAAACAAGATCCAAGCTCAATGAGGGTTAGATCAAGTTTTTAAAAAGCAAAAGAAATGAAAAAATTCCCCTGGTGCAGGAACAAGAAGTTTAAACCTTAAAATGATATTAAGCTTAATCTAATACTACAAACCTACTCAAAACTTAATCAAATGTGAAGATCAAACTAACCAAATTAAATGGCACAATTTAGTTTGACTTTAAGAGGTCAAACTGCCTTAATTCAAACACCCCTTTAACAATTGACAGATTCATTTTAACAAGCTAAACTGAAATCTAATGACTAAAACTTAATAACCAGATGATAAACAAGACTTATACAAAGACTAATAAGCTCTAAACTATAAGCTAATAAGCCAGAAATCAATAAGCTATACTAATCTACTTATTTTTTGGTTTTTAATGACAGTTTATAAATGATAAGTAAAAACTAGATTAAGACTATGAAACTAAGAACTAACAGCATTAAACTAACATATTAAGCATATATAAGCTAACACTAACAAGAATAAGCAAATAATAAGCAAATTAAGCAGTTATTAAACTAAGAAATTAAGACAAAAAGCTAAATAAGAAACTTACTTGAGCCTTAGCTAAACAAAGGCATTAATAAGCTCAAGTGAGCAATCTACAAGCTCTGACTTATCCTAGATAAGCCAGTATAAGTCCTTGGAAGCTCTTCCATAGCTAGCTTCCCTTCCATAAGCCCACAGTCAATAAGCAAGGGTTTTTAAGCTGAATTTAGAGTTTGAGTTGATTAAGGCTTAATTAAGCTCAATCACAAGCTTATAGACTTGTGAGAGCTAGAATGAGCTTATATGAGCTTATGTAACAGTAGCTTAGCATATGAAAAAGATTAAGAACTTATGAGTAAAAACAAGAGCTATTGACAGATTATTTTAGAATAAAAACTCAATTTCATTAATTAAAAACTTGATTACAATATTTAAAAGGAGATTACAAGAGATTTAAATGAAAATTACATTAACCTAATTTACTAAGCTAAAAGCTACCCTAGAAAAGAAAAGATGTTCTTGTATGTATGAGGTTGAAGGGCTATTTATAGCATCCAGCTAAACCTTCTAGGCTCCAAAGTTTGTTAGATTCTCATCCAATCATTGGCCCTTGATTCCTCTAATCATTGGGTACTCACTTTCAACCGTTGGATCACTTATGAGCTCACACGGATTGCCAGCTTGGCAATCCATGGTTTGTAGCCTTTGTGTTACTTATGAGAGTACTTCTAGTGCAAAATCCCACATTCCCTTGTGCTTTCTTCATGCCGACGTGTCATTCCTTTGATGGAATTGACCAATGAGGGCTCATGAATGATGTTTAACTCTGCCACCATGTACTTAACCCCTTGAATTGTCTTTTCTATCCCTTAATTGTAAAAAGCCCTATGATTTTAACCTGTGGGTAAATGAAGAAGACGGGTGAACAGTGGTAAAACCACTTTTCCAGCTCAATTTAACTGAAAGGTGCGTTTGTATAAGTGTTGACCCGGGCTTATTTTTCTTTGACTTGGGTTTGGGCCAGGTTATAAGGGATTTAGGCCCGGGTTGTGGAGTTTGGATTTGTTAAAAAAGTTAACGGTCGTTATCTTTTATTAATAAAAAGATAACGACTGTTAAGGCATTTAGGGTTTGTTTTGTAATTTAGTTTAACATGAAGGACTGAATTGGTAACTTTGGGATTTGTCTTTTAGTGAGTTGACCATTTGACTTGTTTGACCAAGTTTGACTGTAGCTTCCTCCTAGCTTTTTGCGTGCTCTTCCGTTCTTGTGTTCGTGTTTGCCCGGTTTTAACCGTTTTCTTGTGGTTTTTGCTTAATCCGTACCTGCACATACGAAACACAAAAACAAGCATATCTTTGCCATTTTTATTATGTTTTTTGTCTTAATTGGGTCTATTTTGATATAAAATGGATATGTGTTTTCACATATATCAAAATTCCCTAAACTAAACGATTGCGTGTCCTCACGCAATATTACATGCCTTATAACCAAAAATCTCAAAACTTCCCCAAACTAAACTTTTGAAAAGTAGCAAAGATTTTATTGAGAAAGTTAAGAAATCACAAGTTATAAAACACCCTTAAAACACCCTTATTTTCCATTTTCTAAAACCTCTTTTTCATATATATACATATATATATGTATATGTATATGTATATATACA
>BQNB010010511.1:52781-83806 GCA_026074375.1 Tanacetum coccineum | reverse complement strand
CCCGAGTCTTGTGTCATTTTCTATCTTTGGTGCGGTTGGAAATTTGCACATTGCAAATGAAAATGTATATTAGTAGTCAAAGCTCATGTGATTTTACTACCGTCACAATTATTGGTGAAACTGAAGAACGAAGAAATTACCGAAGGAATTATCCGGAATTATTATGATGGTGAAGACGGTGAAACTACACCGAGATTTGAGGTATTTGTTTAAAAAAAGAGAGAAAAAGAAAAAAAATGGAAAAAAATGAGAAAAAATACAAAAAAGAGAGAAAGAAAGTTTGAAGATAATTGTTTCGCAAAAAGCATTACCGAAGGAATTATACGAAGGATCGATTATTCGTTGATACGTCTAAAAATCAACAATGTAGAGTATTGTATAAAGTGGAAGATATCGCCACTTGCCTTGTAGAGTATGTAAAAGTTATGGGATGATTGGGAAGTTGACCGTTACAAAAACGCCAACTTAGGTTGTTGTGTTTGATCGATGATCAAGACGTTGTAAATAGTCATGTCTTTATCATGGTAACGGTCGGAAAAAGTGTCTAGCAACTTGTACTTTAGGCTTAATCTATTTGTTCCTTGATTTTTATTTAACAACAATTTACTTCCTTCTCACCTGATGATTAGCTGCTGGTTTTAAGCGAATGAGGATTTATACGAACATGCGTGTCTATTCCGTCGTTACAGCCATGTATGCATGTCTCATACCTCGTTAGTTTACTACTTTTAGTGAAAGTTAGAAGGTTTATACCCTATACCATTCTTCATCCTAACCGTTGGTTAAATTCAAATGGGGATGTGATCGAACACATATGTCTATTCTGTCGTTACGGACATGTATGTGTGCTTCAACTGCCTTATTGGAGTGGTACTTCTGGTGAAAGATTGTAGAATTATCAACCGTACGCCTTTCCATACAAAAACCCATATTTACCTTTATAAACTTGTTACTCCTTGGCTTTAGTGGTGGAGATGTGTATCCTTGCCAAGCTTATGATAGAATACTTGTCACGACTGAGCAATTAAGCGAATTAGTTACATGTTACCACATAGATTAGTTAAGTGATTTGAGTGTTTTCATCTTCCTATTTCATGAGGTGTTTGGTTGTGTACTTGTAATAGATCAAATAAATGCTTTAACAAAAAATATCCTTAGGGATACATTTTTATAAACTTCTAAAGGCTACTTGAGGATAAGTAGGATTCAAGTGAGGGGATATTTGATGACATCAAATAACTTCTATTTTATAGCATCATTTATCCCATGTAATTAACCCATTTTTTATGATTATTGCAAAGAATTGTTACTTAATCATTTATATTTGAGAATTGCAGTAATTATAGAGTACTTGGTGAAGTTATTCTAAAAGGCACGCATTTTGGAGCATAAACGAAGAGCTCAAGAAAGTCTACTGATCTGACAGCAAATACGCCGTATTATTCTAGACCTATACGACGTATTCAAGACTTTAACGAATCAAAAGACCATCGCCTGACTTTGAAGAATACGCCATATCCACATCAATGATACGCCGAATGTAATACTCTGGTCAACGAAGAATAACAAGCTGGATTTACCCAATACGCCGTATCCATCAAGAAAATGCGGCGTATCCGTGCCTACACTTCACAAATAACCACGAAGGATTGAAGACCCAATACGCCGTATCCTGGAACATAAATATGCCAAATTCAAGATTTATTATACACGAAGCTTCTGGAAGATATCAAACGTGGTCCTTACTCCAAGAAAGCCTAATACGCCGTATCCTACATCGCCCAATACGGCGTATCGAACCGACTACCAGACCTTATAAATAGACGACCCTAAACTCAGTTTTAGGTATGCAAGTGAATCCCTAAACCACCAAGTCGACCAAGAGACGATCAGAAGAGCATAGAAGGTCAGAAAAGAGCCTCAAGATCATAGGAAAACTCTTGTAATCTTCGCACAACCGAATACGCGTTCGATTGAGGTTTCTTTATTTTAATCATTCATATATCAAACCGTGTGTATTTTTACAATGACTATCGGCTGATACCTTTAGGTATCAGCCATGTTTATGAAGATCTAATGTTTGGTTTGTTTATCTTGATTGCTTAATTTATCGTTGATTGTTGTTTATGTTTATCAATTTATATTCGTTTACGTGCTTAAGTATGCGACCTATCATTCAACTGGGTCTAGTCCTACATATTTAATGCGCTGCAACTTCGGTGTTGTTTGGGCGTAGGCTAAGAGTCCGGGATAGCTCTCCATATTGCAATTTATATATCTAGAATCATAGGATCACAAATATTGACCTATCCTTGCCTTTAGTTTAGTGAGCTTAGTTGAGCCATAAGGTAACCTTGGTATCAACGAGTACGTTCTTATTCAATTGGTAAAGACTCGGACAGTGGACTACTAGTATATAAAGAGCCGTTAAGCAGTAAGTGGGTAAAGTCTCCATGAGCTAGGGTTTAGTAAGAGCACCATTATTAATCTCCTAAGATAGATTATAATCAACAAATGCTTGCTTTATGCGGATACGTCTAATTGTGATAGGATTAGCGTGTCTAGGTCTTAGGAAGAAGTACCGCCTAAGTCTAGGAATGATATGCCCCTTCAAGATAAGATAATTATTGCACTAATGAACAAACCTTTGTTTTATCAGATTATTCATGGTTGATTTGTTTTTCTTACATTAGTTCTTGACCGTTCCTCTATCCGTTTGTTTATCTTCTTGTGTGTGTTTATTGCTTTACTTGTCATCAAAACCTTAGGTTAGATAACTAAACCGCGTGCCAGTCTCTCAGGCTGAAACCCCCTTATCATTAGCTTAGGTTTAACATAAATTAGATTAATTTAGTACTAACATAGATAACTAAAATACTGATAGAATTAGGGATTAACGCTCTCGCTCTTAGTGATCGACACCCTACTTACCACGAAACTACAATTGACCGGGTACACTGCCCGTTAAAGTGTTGTTTTTAGGTATTGTCGGCATAAAATAAATAGTAAAACTTGATACATAAAATAACACCTACACAATGACACATCACATCCACTTTCATATGTTTATTAAGTGATGAATTTACTCGCAATATGAATTCAAGTGGATCAATTCCCCAGTTGTCTCCTTCATCCAACATTTCTTCTTCTCCATCGTATGACGCGCACGCGCTCGGCGCTTCTCTCGCGCTATAGAAGAAGAAAATTCCAACAAGTATCTTCCTAACGATGATTTTTACTTCCCTCGTTTATCTACATTTAGTGCATCATCAGCAAGAGAGAGGAAAAAACCTTCATTAGTAGTTGATGGGAATCCACACCAGGAATGTGATTAAATCGAGTATTTCGGAGCACCTTAGCAAATGTGGTCCATCAGTCTTCATGAAGCATTTTGTGGTATGTATTCTTTTTCAAATTCCATCAAAATTCATTTCTAGTTCAATGTTTCATTCGTTTCTGGATTAGAAAGCATTTGATGTTCGACGCTATCACTATGTATTTCTTATGAATTAGTTCTGTTTTTACATGACTTCTTATAGTATCTTCTTCAGTTGACTAGCTCTAATAAGTATGATCTGTAACTAGGGTAAAAATATCAGCAGGATTTGCTTTGAAGAAAGATAGAAAAAAAATTAGCACGGAAATCAAATATGAAAACTTAGCTTCTGATTTTGTATTAGATGATCGATACGTTGTATTCAATTGACCTGAATACGCCGTATTAATATTTTGAACGAATACGCTGTATTGGACAGAAAGTTGGATATGCCGTATCCAATGGAAGTGGATACGCCGTATCGGTTTATCGACCAGAATAGTGTATTGAGAAAACAATTAAATATGCACAAACAAGTAATCTGACAAATATACAAGCAATTAATACAAAAATATACAGAATTATACAGAAGTGTACACTAATCTAAATTACACTAATCCTAAAGGTTAGATCTAATCGAATGCTAAAAACCAAAATATCAAATAAAAATCAAGATTAATTTTCACTCCTCGGCAACGGCGCCAAAAACTTTATGTGTTGTTGTGTGGTGTATAATTTTGTGATTCATGTTTTAAATTTATATTTTGCCAACTAAACCAAAAACAACACTTTAACGGGCAGTGTACCCGATCGGTGGTAGTTTCGTGGTAAGTAGGGTGTCGATCACTAAGAGCGAGAAACACTTTCAATTTATTGATATCTTGATTATCTAATCTATGTTAGTTCTATTCTATTCTATTCTAAACCTATGCTAAACCTAAGTTAATCCTAAATCTAATGGATAAGGGGGTTTTTCAGTCTGAGAGACTGGCACGGGTTTGGTGGTGACTAAAACCAATTCATGACACTTTAACCCACGTAAGTAAATTAATAAAAGATAAAAGAGCGGCCGAGCCTAATATAAGAAAACTACATTAACCATTATTAATCCGATTAGAACGTTGGTTTATTTATTTAGTGCAATGATTACTTATCTCGAGGCGGTATATCATTCTTAAGACTTAGGACGCTAATTCTATCACAATTAAACGCATCCGCATAAAGCATCATATATATTGATTATAATTCATCTAGAGGACAACACGGAGTATGTCGTACTAACCCGAGCTCATCGAGGCTTTACCCACTTACCGCTTAATGGTAATTTGAATTTGGTGGTAGTCTACAATCCACTCTATACCTAGGAATCAGAATGTTATATGTTAGTACTACGCCACCACCTATGGTGGTCTAACTAGTTTGATTAAGGCAAGCATGACGTTATTAGTGATCCTATTTGTTCCACCTATACTCATTACTATATGGTGAGCCACCCCGACATCTAGATTACTTGGTCCATATCACTAGATCCAATTGAATGATAGGTCGCATACAAAAGCATGTAAACAAGTATCATGTGATAAACATAATCAATAATCAATGATAAATTAAGCAATCGAGATAAACAAAACCAAACATTCAGATCTTCATAACAATAGCTAATACCCGAAGGTATTAGCCTTCAAACGTCATATTAAATACAATAGCAATTATTTAGCCAAGGTAAACTAACCGAGTTAATGAATGATACCAAAAACTGAACGATTACAAGAGTATATGAAATTACACGTTGTCTCCTATGGAATTAATAACGTTGCTCGACCTCTTCTGCTCTTTTTCTCCTCTGAAAATCGACTTTTATGGTTTAGGTATCAAGAATATGATTTAGCACACTTAAAACTCGTTCTTGAGTTTTCTATTTATAAGGTTTGGAGTCAGTTCGATACGGCGTATCCAATGTCTTGGATACGGCGTATTGGGGGTTTCTTGGAGTAGGGACTACGTTTGATATCTTCTAGAATCTTCACATTCTATAACTTGAATACAGCGTATTGCCTTGGATACGATGTATTGATCTTGTTTCCTTCGTGGTCTTTGGTGAAGTCCAGGCACAGATACGCCATATCTTCCTTGATGGATACGGTGTATTGGTATATCAGAATCAGTATTTTTTAAAATATCTTCGTTTAAGCTCTAGAATGCGCGCCTTTAGTTAACTTTTACCAAGTACTCCATTATTACTACAATTCTCAAATATAAATGATTAAGTAACACTTGTTTGCAATAATCATACAATATGGGTTAATTACATGGGATAAATGATGCTATAAAAGTGATGTTATTTGATGTCATCAAAGTCGCATATTGGCGTGACCTAATCTTCGATGCCATAAGGTCGAAGTATCATCTATTAAGGTTAGAAAAAGACTATCTTTTAGAGAGTTTCCTATTTTCATTATGTAAAGACCATTTTTCCTAATTCCTCTTCCTATGGTAATGTCGTCTTTAATTATTTCGCTACCAGTTTCACTAAAAAGTACTTTGTATTTTTATCGCATATTTGTCCTATACTAAATAAGTTAAAACCTAAGTTTTCTATGTGACTAACATCATGAATAGTGAGAGAGTTATGAGAGATTGTACATTTTCCAACGATCTTACTTTTAGTGTTACCACCAAACACCACATTACCTTTGTCTATAGTCTTGTAAGATGAAAAGAGATATTTGTTGCCCATCATGTCTGTTATCCTTAATACATTCATCCGGTTCTAATTTGACTTTTAGACATACCTTATTGTTGTCAAGTGCCATGAGACATATTTCTTCCTTCTTGGAATCATCTCCACTATCGCTCCAACATTCGACAACGAACGCATTTTGATCATTGAAGGAGTGTTTGGGACAATCACTAATGAAGAGATTTGGATCACCACACTTGAAACATCTTTGATCATCCTTCTCCTTTTAATCTTCTTTTACTTTCCGGAAGTTCTTTTTGTCGTCATAGGGTTGGCGGACAAACTTTCCTCTTCTTCTAAAGAATTTTTTGAAATCTCTTATCGCCATGGCGTATTCTTCATCATCGTTATCTAAAGAGGTTGCCTCTTATTCACTTAGGACTTTTCTTGCTTTGAGAGCAAGTGATTTGTATTTTTCTTTCTTGCTCTTAGAGATCTCCAAGTCTTTTTCAAGTACTACCTTATAAACTTTTAGATTTCTGATGAGCTCATTTAGAGGTAGTGTTGATAAGTCATTGGATTCTTCTATTGCCGTAAACTTTGGACTCCATTTGGTGGGAAGAGCCCTTAAGAAATTTGATGCGGTAGTCGTAGGACTTCAACAAGAAGTTTTACAACTCCCTAGGCAGAGTACCTAATCGTTGTAGTAATAGTATAGGTAAGAGTTAAGACTCGAGGGTTGTTATCGTTCTCTAGAGGAATAGAACTATGAAGTCCGGATTGAATGTTCACTAAGGTCTAGGGGTTGAAGGAAGATTCTTTTTGTATTTTTATATTTTATGAAAACAAGTAAATTATGGTTTTAGAGAGGTTTTGGTTTTAAGCTAATTAACTACTAATAAACTAAATAACAATTATACAATGAAGCGTATTCACCTGGGATACACTACTCCTTGCTAGCTATCCATTTCTACCTATTGCTTTGTCAGACTTGAGATGTAATATCTAAGTATTTCCTAGGTCATGAACGGATTACACGAACCTGCCGTCAATTTGATATTCCGTTAAGGCAACGCACAAGTAAGGTAGTATGAAGACTATTACAAGGCCCCTAAGAGTATATTAAATGCATGTGAAATATCTTAAGATGGATCAACCATATAATAGGTAAGGTAATATGAAGACTGTTTCCGTTGGTATCCTTTCTACACACTTACGTTTCCCTAGACATGTCAACAGCGATACAGACAAAAACTGGTTTTCTAAAGCCTAACACGCACATTCATCAACAAGAAGCAATAGGAAACAAGAATTATAAACTATAATCAATTAGACTTATTGAATCTGTCACAAACAACAAGATCTAATCAATTAATGACAAGGTTTATGCATTCCTAAAAAAATACAAGATGAATTAACCAAGCATACTCAAACAAGAGAAATCATAATCAACAAAAGGAATTAAAGACATGAACTAAGATAGATATGATAATCAAACCATTACAATATGTTTATGGATTGAATTAGGTCTTCTAAGTAGCTGGAAATACCTACCCAAACCCTAGAATCGGACTTAGGGTTACGGGCTTGATACAAACGAAGTTATGAGCCTGTATATATAGGCAAACCCTAAGTCGGTTCGTCACGACGGCATCAGGACTAACAAGTGACACCGTCGCCATGTCATTTTTCGTGAAGTTATATATTTTCTCATTCTGAACGTGTGGGCATTTGAATCGTCAAAATCCGAGCTCGTATGAAGGAGTTATGATCAAAACAATATCTGGTACTTCGCGCGCACGTCGAATGATCATCTTTATCTTGAATCTTCTAGGGTTTCTTTTGAGGCGGCTACGTTCTGACGTCGTCGTCAAATCTCTGACGCCGTCACTTGAAAGATTGCGACGGCGTTGCGTTATGCCAGTGAAGTCATCTCCATACTCTATGAGCACAATTCTTCAAGAGATTTGGTGTAGGTCCGTAATCTTGTTCGTTTCTTCTCCAAATGAGCCCACGTCACGTGCATTTTATTCAAATGCCATCCAAGTGATAAAAACCTAAAAACAAACAATTTAGCACATAATCTAGGCATATTTGCATGATTTAAGGGGTTAAATGACCTCGAAATAGTGTATAAAATGACACCTCATCAAATACCCCTACACTTGGGATTTTCTTCTCCTCAAGAAAATAAGCTTTTCTACCTAGACAATAGCAATATTAGGGACATTTAACCTATTCTTTAAAATCATTTTACAACACAACCGTCTAGACCTCGTAAATAAAAGCACGAAAAGTATATACTAGCACCTCACATAAGTGTTTGGGATTCTCTCTTTCTCTTAGGTGTATAATAAATTATAACAACTATGGGGAAACGGAAAATTAACACTCATTACTTGTCATAACATATAAATTAACATAGGCTTGGTAAAGTATCAAACCTCCACCGCTAGGCGCACGTATTATTCATTACTATCAAAGAGGTATTTTTAAAGGGTTGTAGGGTGTAGGTGTAAGATAACATTAACAGAAACAGAAACGGATGAGATATATTTGGGTGGTGACTTTTGGGTGAATTTGGAGTAAAAGGGTTAGCTAATTATTTATAAGAATACACGATGATTTGGTTGCTAAGCCAAGACTCGGACAAAGATGTACAAACTCTACACAACTCTACATCAATCTCTTTTTTTTAATGTTTTTCTCTTCTTTTTTTTTTCTTTTTTTGAATAACATAATACATCACTTGGGGCTTATAGATGCACCCATACACTTAAACTTTTACACACTTTACAAAATGAACTATTCTATGACCCGAATTGAAATAATCAACATAACATGGAGATCATTTGACAAACATACGGGGGTATTGACTTAACTTTTTTTCCTCATTCTTCCACAAAATAAATACTACCATGAATCCTAATCGTCCCAAAACTGTATTTACAAGGATAAGGACTTAGCAATCGTGTACTCAATAATTAACTTGGGTTAAAAAAATAATGTACTAAAAGCAAGTACATACAAGGTAGGCTAAGGTGATTTGGGTGTAACGGTTGGTTTAAGAGTGACAATGCTCTTCATTAATAGTCTGGCTTAACCAGAAAATTATGAGAACCGTGAAAAGGATAGGCTCAAAGGGTTGTACTAGGGGTATTCTACACTAAAAATGAGTGCATGGCAAGGGTGTAGGATAGTTACATGATCAGTGTGACCATCATAACAATTACAGGTTTAAAACATGGGTTAATCCTAGTGCCTCTTATCAAGCAAATCCTAATACTCACTATGCGGTCTCGGAATGCATCACAAAAACAAGTTCTAGAATGTAATATACTATCGGTACACTCATATGATTTCAAACCGATCTTAATGTCCAGAAAAAGGTGACTAAGATCATACATACACATCCGTAACGACGGAATAGACACATATGTCTGCATTCGAACCTTAACTCAAAATTACTAAAGGTAGAATCATCTTGGGTATTAATAATGGATACCTAAATTCCTATAGATCTAGACTACTACGCCGTATCCATCAAGGAAGATACGGAATATCCGTGCCTGCACTCACCAAAGACCACAAAGGAAACAAGTTAAATACTCCGTATCTAGTGAAGACCAATACGTCGTATTGGAGATTTAGTATGTGAATATTCTGGAAGATATCAAACGTGGTCCCTACTTCAAGAAACCCCAATACGTCGTATCTAATACATTGGATACGCCGTATCGACACCGACTCCAGACCCTATAAATACAAAACTCAAAAACGAGTTTTAAGTGTGCTAAATCATATTCTCGATACCTAAACCACAAAAGTCGATTTTCAGAGGAGAAAAAGAGCAAAAAATGTCTTGCAACGCATTGCAATCTATAGGAGACAACGTGTAATTTCTTATACTTTTGTAATCGTTTAGTTTTTGGTATCATTTGTTAACTCGGTTAGTTTACCTTGGCTAAGCCATTACTCTTGTATTAATTATGATGTTTGAAGGCTAATACCTCCGGGTATTAGCCATTATTATGAAGATTTGAGTGTTTGGTTTTGTTTATATCTCAATTTCTTAATTTGTCATTGTATGCTTGTTTATGTTTATTAATTTATACTTGTTTACGTGCTTTTGTATGCGACCTATCATTCAACTGGATCTAGTGATACAGACCAAGTAATCTAGATGCAAGGATAGCTCTCCATATAATAATTTATACATCTAGAATCATAGGATCACAAGTATTGTCCTTCTAAAACCGTGCTAACGATACGCTTCTGGCTTAACTAGTTAACGGAAATTGCCTTTGGTTTATTGAATAAGTTAACTAGCAGGTGAACCTGGATAATTCAACAAATAACGTTCTGATTCCATTGGTTAGTTGGACAAGTAGACTACTAGAGTATAAATTGCCATTAAGCAGTAAGTGGGTAAAGTCTCTATGAGTTAGGGTTTAACAAGATCACCATTGCTTTAATCCCTAAGATAGATTATAATCAGCAAATAAGGATGCTTTATGCGGATGCTTTAATTGTCACAGAATTAATGTGTCTAGGTCTTAGGATGAAGTCCCGCCTAAGTCTGAGAATGATATGCCTCTTCGAGATAAGTAATTATTGCACTAAATAAACAAACCAACTTCTAATCGGATTAATAATGGCTAGTGGAGTTTTCTATTATAAGGCTTGACCGCTCTTTTATCTTCTGTTAATTTGCTTACGTAGGTTAAAGTGTCTTGAATTGATTATAGTCACAAACCAAACCCGTGCCAGTCTTTCAGGCTAAAACCCCCCTTTTACCTGTTAGAATTAAGATTAGAACTAACATGGGATTATCATAGGTTTTACTTATATTAGAATTAACTTAGATTAGTAAACCAAAATATTAATAAATTAATAGATTTAACCTCGCTTCAAGTATTCGACACCCTACTTACCACGAATCTACCACCGACCGGGTACACTGCCCGTTAAAGTGTTGTTTTTTGTTAAGTCAGAAAAATATAAATTTAAAACTTGAATAATAAAAATATACACCACACAACGACACCTTAAGTTTTTGGCGCCATTGTCGGGGAGTGAAAATTAATCTTGATTTTTATTTTGATATTTTGGTTATTAGATTAGATCTAACCCTTAGGAGTTGTATAATTTAGATTAGTGTATATTCTTGTATATTCTGTATATTTTATATATTTGTTAGTCTAATTATTTGCTTGTATATTTATGTGTTTAATTTAATTGTTTTCCTAATACACTGTTCTGGTCGATAACTCGATACGGCGTATCCACTTCCATCGGATACGGCGTATCCAACTTTCTGTCTAATACAACGTATTCATTCAAAAGATTAATTCGGAGTATTCACTTCTATTGAATACGGCGTATCGATCATCTGAAATAGAATCAGAATCTTAGTTTCATATTTGATTTCCGTGCTAAAAAAATTTCTATCTTTCTTCAGAGCAAACCCTGCTGATATTTTTACCGTTGTTACAGGTAATACTTATCAGAGCTAGTTGATTGAATAAGATATGGCAGACAAGAAAACGGAATCAACTATAAAAGAATTCATGACTAATGACCATGAAGATTACTATTCAGGAATTACATGCATTACAGTTAATGGAAAAAACGCCTATGAGCTAAAAGGAAAACTCCTTAATGATTTGCATAATAATGCGTTTGATGGAACCAATGGAGAAGAAGCAGTAAAGCATATCGAATACTTCTTCAGAATTGTTGACCCAATTGATTTACCCAATGTAAATCATGATAAGCTTCGAGTTGTTAACTTTCTAATCTCTTTAGTTGGTGGAGCTAGGAGATGGTTTGATAAGATTAAAGAATCAATTGATAGGTGGGTCGATTTAACTGTAAAATTCTTTAGAAAATACTACCGCCTTCTCGCACTGCCATAACTAACACACAGATGATTAGATGGGACCCTACTAACCCTAATTTTGAAAATTGGTTGGCATCAAAGTTTGTGAACTATAAGACTATGGATATATTTGCTAAAGGAGCTTTGTGGGATTATTGGAAAATGGGAAGTGACGAAGTTGAGCCAACGGATGATGAATCTTCCAATTTAGGATAGGGATTTAGCTCACAAATCAGGAGTAAACATTTGAGTTAGAGATTAGTACGACAACAGTGCAATATCCAATAAGGTATAGCTGAAAACGTGCTAGTAGGTACTGGTTACAATTTGTTGTTCCCAGTAGGACGTCATAATTATAGATTTTTGCCCGAGGAATATCAAGTGCCACCTTGTCCTCAAAAAGACCCATTTTTGTCTAACCACCTGCTAAGATTGATGTTTACGCAAAAGAAAGATTACTTTGAGGGTCGGGAAGAAAGGTATTTTTTCACTAAGTGTTAAACCTGCTAGTAGTTTTATTTAACGGGGTCTTGCTTACGTGGTAGTTCCGAAAGAGAAGGTACAATAATGGATTGGATTTAGAAGCTGGCTAATGGGAATATTTTGGTGTTAAATAAGATTCATTAGACCCTTGATCTTGGTGGAACTTACATCGAAATTAAAATGATCTAAATGAACCATTTGAGCTTAGGAGAAATCAAGGTGATGATTTGATGCCCACCATTGAGGAAGGTGAGGTAATTGAGGAATTTAGAACTAGGGATGATGAACTTGATATTAAAATTGATGATTACCCTAGTTATTGCGACTATGGATAAGAAGATCCATATAGAATGTGGCTACAGAACTTAAGTTTGTGTCATGCATGATAGGATTTGAATTTACGCATGCTAACTTCTTCCTATTATTGTATGTCAATGTGATGTCTAAAAAGTTTCATAATTCTATAACGAAAGATAAGATGGTGTACAAAAGGAATTCATGCTCTATGGCAATAATTGACATGTGCCAATTTTTTGTTGGAAAACCTTTTTTTGTGATGGATTTTGTAGTCTTTAGAAAAATAAGGACGCTTATGTGATGATTGATATTGGGGCTGATGTTATTTTTGGGCTGGAACCATTTTTTTCGGAGAAGTTGGAAATTAAAACAAGGACGGTTCGAGTGATGTTACCATTTTACAATGATGATGATGAAGTAACTTACCAAATGGTGCAATCACATTCGAGGTTTAAACATCACACTAATGAGCAATGCAACAAGATTCCACCATTACCTAAGGTAAGTGATGAAGATATGAATAATGAAATCTCGCATCCATACCAAAAGCTTAAGGGGTTCTACAGAGGAGTATTAAACTTAGGACTTGATTACATCAAAGATGCTTAGGACGGTAGAGCTCATACGTGGGCACATTAGACGAGCATTGAGATGGAATGCGCAAGGATAAGCTGAAGAAGAGTCTAACTTTAAAGACTTCGCTGTAAACAAAAGGTGCTTCTCGGGGAGGACATATCCCGGAATGTTATTTAATTTATCGTGTCTTGGTCTTGCCAGACATCAGAATATGGGATATCCGTTACATACCATATGGACGTATGATTATCATGAGATTATCAGTCTTTACTGTGTATGCACTTTCAAAAGATGATTGTCAGTTCTGGAATGGGCGTATTCATGCACATGATATGGCGTATTTAGCAGACTGACTCGTATTTTAGCTTGTTTTAGTTAGTGTAAATTAACTTGTAGATACCATGGATTGGACGAACATGGTTATATTCAAATATTATGTTACACGGGACCTCGTTGATGAAAAAATGAAATATCAACAAATATTTGGTGGACGAATTTACCATATCTAGAGATCCTGGAAGTGTGTTAGAGTCTTAAGAAACACAAGGGGGTCTGTTCAACATGAATTCGTTGCTCTCTAATACAAATAACCTGGAGACAGCTACTCGAGCAATTACTCCGGGGGGAGAGTTTGTTCATTTCTAATTCTTTTTAATTCTCATAAATTAATGTTTTATATATAATCGAGGACGTTGTTAATTCAAGTGGGAACGATGGAATTAGAATGTTTACTTGTCCTATTCTTTCACATGCAAAATGCTTAAATTATGCTGCAAATAAAAAAATTCAAGCATACTTTGTGAAATCTTACTTGTTACATAACCGCCACACCAATATAACATTGTTAGACAGTGGAGTATTTAACCTATTCGTATCTAAAATGTGTACTAAATTCCACAAAAATATGAGTGTGTCAGCGTGATGGCTGTAGACTTGAGACGTGGCTGGTATAGCACTCGAGACCGCAGTGATGATACTAGGATTAGGAATGGCAAGTAAGTTATAGTTTAAATTGTTAAATTGAAGGATTACACCAAAAGGCCTTTACATGTTGCTTATAACTAAACTACACTGGTTGGCTTATCCTCGTATAATAACGTTGTTTACGTTCACATTAAGAGTAAGAAGATACCCCCTTCTAGACAACCCGTAGAGGCAATCCCTTTAGGAGACAGTAGTACACCAATTATGGGTTTCATTACCCCTTTGCTTACCCTGTTAGATTAAGTTTTAGTTTACAGTAGCTAGTTGCTTTCAAAGTGTACAGTATGTGATTTCTCGAGTCTGTGTGGTCTATTTTGGTACCTAGTTTTGAAGAACAGTTTTCACATCTGCATAGCGGAATGTTATTTAGTCAATCTCATGTATTTTACTTCCCAACACAATTAACGGTTTAGTCAGAAATCGAAGATATGATGGACGATTATCCGGACTATTATTATTTCGTGAAGAATGGGGAATACTTAACTTCGAGTTTCGTATTATAGTCAGATGCAAAAAATAATCAACCAATTAGAAAAATCGCTAAACAAAAAACGAGAGAAGGAAAAGTTTGAAGATATAAATCGTTTCGCAACTACCGCACGAATTACACAAAAGGATTCGATTATTTGTTGATTACAAATCGAGGATCTAGAGTATTGTATAAAGTAGGGAAGATAATCACACTTGCCTTGTAGAGTATTGTAATGAAGTGGGAGATGGATTGGGAAGTTGACCGCTTACGGGGAACGCCCAACTTAGGTTGTTGTTTTTGATCTATGATCAAGACATTGTGAACATAGTTGTGTCGTTATCATAGGTTACGGACCAAAGAAAAAGTTTCTAGCAACTTTGTATTTTAGGCTTCAATTATTTTTTGTAATTTTTATTATAACAACATTTACTTCTCATTTCCTCATGACTCGACACTGGTTTTACGCGAATGGAGATTTGTACGGATCGTTGCTTGTATTCGTCATTTCAAAACCATGTATGCATGAGTTTATAAACCCTTTGTTTTCAGAGTCATTGACGCGTTCAACAAATCCGCAATGTTACTTTGGTATTGTACATGTTTTCTGAAGTTGTAAAATGTTTGCGCTTAATATCGCGTACGACAAATATTCTCGTTTAATCGTGAACGGGCATCAAACCATCAAACGTTTTGCATTCCAATCCTGGGTTTTTATAATTTTTTATAATAATTCAAATGGTCGTTTTGTTCATTTATTTTAATTGGTTAGTAAGTTAACTGCGTTTCCGCGATAAATGTACGTTTAAAGAATAACCGGAAGCACGTTAATTATTTAACCGCTTCAAACAAATTACCCTGATTATACCACATTAACTAAAAGTTTTAATAAAAAACTCATGTTGTCTATGAACAGTAAACGTTACCTTGATCATCAGGGGATATGATAAAATTTTAAAAATGTCACAATATCGATAACGTTTACTACGGAAAAGATGGAAATTAAGAAACGCGGGTGTGAATTCCGGGCTTTAAAAGCGAAAGTTACGCTCAAGTTTACCCTTAACCGGTAAATTATAAACGTTTTACCTTGGTAAAACACAATTTTTCCGCAAATCCATTAGTTGGTGATTTGAGATATATAGAATATTATGTCGGTTATCAAAGTTACATATTATAGGGATGGTATTTTCATAATGAGGTCTCTCCGTGCTGGCCGTTTACGGCCGAGTTGTTCGATTAACGATTTAAAGGTGTCATGAACTCATCGAACGTTCCATGTCATGACCACTTTATATGATAGCCGAAACGTTCGTACGGATGTAAACATTTTAAGATTATATTCATTGTTTTGATATGACTACGTATCGGTACTTCTACGACTCTTAATTTAATTAGGTTGGCATTTTGATCAAATGCGTGGCGCGTTAATTTGTGATACACTTGGCCTTACCTCACTCAAGGTGAGTTCATAGCCACGTTTTACATGCTTTTGTTTTTACAAAGTTTTTGGGGTGAAAGAATACCATTGCACTGCTTTATCAATTGGGACAACAAGTGGCTTAAGTTTGTAACTTTATGAATGCGACTAGAGTTGTACAACTAAGTAGCGATAAACCCATACTCTGAGCCCCATTATCATGAACTGTTAATCTTCGAGCACGATATGTTATAAATAGAATCTATTGGGTTTGACAACCCCGTCGGGTGAATAGTATTCACTGGAAACACGAAACGTATACTTGTCGGAATATAGGATGTTGCGGGTATAGCACATCACCACGGGCAATGTAGGGGCCATTAATTTGGTATTCATACACGTCTCGAGCTTCAGTGTCTTGAGCCTTTAGGCGAACGTAACTTACTATATTATATGATGTCTGCATTTGTTAGCATTCTCATACACTTGGGAAAAATCTTGTGGTCTACAAATATATGATTTATCAAACTATGAATTCACCAACTATCTTTTATTTGTTGTCGTTTTAAAGCAATATGTATTTTTCAGGGGAATCAATAAGCAAGAGGTACAAGAAGATACAGTGGTGGTTTTGATTGGGATATCTATGCAATAAAAGCTTTTGTCGCAATACATTTTGTATAAACTATGGGCTAGAACTTCTTTGTACTTTGGAACAAAGTGAAACAAAGTTAAGTTCGGGGGCTTATGTAACAAATATTGTGATAAAATCAAGGTATACATTTTCAGCAAAACGATTTTTCGTCGTTTCATATATATCTTGTGTTTGTTGTTATGAAGTAACACGCCGGACCCCATTAGCTGCGACACAAATTTGGGGGTGTTTACAGATTTGGTATCAAGGAGCCACGGTTTAGGATACCAGGTCAACTGTTTTTGCTGGAACTCATAACCGTTTTCAAAGATTGTTATATAACCAAAAGGGCTTACAACGGGACTTACATCATGTGCATTATTCATGATACTCTGCTGTTGCATTAGTTGGTTGGGACTAGATGCATTCGTAATTAATATACATGTTATAATTGTTAAATGTATATTACTATAAGAGTTTATATGGAATACTAATATACGCTTTCTCTTGGATTTTCGATTCAGTCATGTCAGATTCTGAAGGGGATTGGGGATCACGTATATCGACAGTGTTCGTTCCATATGAGGACCTATCGATATAGGTTCACCTCGAGCCGTATGAATCATGCGTTATCGAGCCACTTACATGCTAGAGGAACCCGCTACGCAGAGGCCGCTCTTAGGCACCACCCTCACCGATTATGTTCCAGGACCTGGAGGCATTCGATGTTTGACGAGATCTGTTGCTGAGGAACCCAGCCGTATGCTGCTGAGGAATGCTCTTATACTATTGCACAGTCACCTGCTTACATCCCGAGTCTGCTCTAAAGATAGGCTTTTCTTGATCCAGGGAGGATGGCAATGGAGGACCTGAGGAGGATCCTACTCGACTATCCTGCTAATGAGGAGATGTGGAGGACGATCGAGATGACATGGGAGGAGGGAGAATGAGGATGACGATTATAGGATATCCGTGGCTGATGAGGAGGATGAGGATGACGAGATGGAATGTTTGTGATTGACGGGAGAGCACTCGCTCCTGGCGCCTACCCATAGTTGTTTGCTGTTTTCCCAGCTAATGCCATCTGACAGAGGAAGATTTTGAGCCTGTTGGAGGACTGATGACTCTGCTGGCCACACCGCTACCACCTCCTCCTGCTTATCGGATGGAGGCTAGGATTTCCATTCCCGCACCATTAACTTGTACCGCCATGGTCTGATTCTAAGGTTGCCAGATTTACTTGCTATATGTTTCCCTCCGCCATCACCACTATCTCCCTGGTCTTCATCACCAACCACAGATTCCTTTCCCATTATCACCACCTTCATGGATTGACAGCACCACCTCTAGTCCTCTAGTCGGTCATGGGCTTTATCGTAGTGCTACGATTCGGATGAGGAGCTGAGGCTGTAGCTACCTCCCATTCAATTTCCATTACCAACCACTTTCATACTCTTCCCCCACCAGATCACCAGATGCACCACCACCCTTGCCTACCATTCAGTCTCCTACTTCATTTCCCACCACTTTTATTACCCACCTGAAAGTCATAGATTGTGGGGGAGAACCCGAGGTTAAACTACCACCTCGTGATGATTCGGTATCGCATTGGGTCTAAGGTATGAGGTAGGAGAGAGCTCCGCCGCTGCTGCTGCTAGACCAGCTGGAGGTCTATAGGAAGAATTTACGGCTTTGAATTTGTTGCCATCTATATGGAAGGCTGATCGTGGCGTGACCCAGAGAGATATGTCGGATATGGGTAAATTACGGGAATCATGGGAGAGGGAGGATGGTTGAGACAATACCAGGGGAGCTCTGTGTCAGTACCGATACAGAGATGGGTGCACACCGATGAAGATAGTTTTGGACTACAATGGTTACGTGACGCCATGATTACAGCTGAGATACACGAAGGTTTCATGATGACGAGCTCAGGGACAGAGACGTTCATTGGCCGGTAGCGGTCAATATGCTATTTAGAGACAGACGTGGACATGCACATACACGTCGCTTCATGGATGACGAAAGGGCCGGGATGTTAGAGAGGCTTTGGGGCAACGGAGAGGCTTGGAGACGAGCCATGGATTCGAGCGATCTTGCTCATGGAGGGGTTATATCCCTACGCACCACAGTTCATTCACAGATATCAGAGATTACAGAGTTACAGTCAGCGGATCGTAGGAGGCAGAGAGCGATTTCTGAGTTGCTAGAGACAGACCGCAGGAGGCGTGAGGAGATGAGAGAGTTGAGAGCTGCTGATCGCACTCGACAGCAGCAGATTGTTCAGACCTTGACTGCTATGCAGACATTACAGAGGGAGATGGTTCCACTACAGGGACTAGTCACCACATTGCAGGGACAGGTGATGACATTGCAGGGACAGGTTGCTACCTTACAGGGACAGCAGGGACCCGCTGGGGGTCCTGCACAGCCAGAGCTGCCAGAGGAGGCTGGTAGCAGTTCTTAGATTAGATTTTGTTAGGGCTAGTCATTTTGTATATAGCCTACTAAGTATTACGGGTTTAATCCCGGCTAGTAAGGCTTTAGGTTGTTATGTTTATTTTGTAACCTAAACATATGATCCTTTTGTATCCAAACCAATCATGTATGTTTTCCAGTTATATATGAAATGGTAGTATTATGTCATGTTTAAATCGAATTTGTGATGAATGAATGTCGATTTGGTTATATCATTGTTAATTACAATTCAATTGTACATTTCACTGTGTGATGTGATCTCACTTTAATTTTCATGGATATGTCATGTCGTGGTTATGATTTTATGAAATCTAACAAATATTGTATTTTCTTATGATTGAAGAAAATGGCACCAAAAAGAGCCACGAGGACAACACGAGCCACGACCACACCAAACCCAACAGCAACCACAACCACTAATGTCACTAATGCTCAACTCCAAACTATGATCAATCAAGGAGTCAGTGCCGCCTTGGCCGCACGTGACGCAACCAGAAATGGCACTGATAGCCATTCTTCGGGGACGGGTGTCAGGGGATCTGAACGCGTTGCTCGAGAATGCACTTACCAGGATTTCATGAAATGCAAACCTCTGTATTTCAAGGGCACCGAGGGAGTGGTTGAGTTAACCCAATGGTTTGAAAGAATGGAGACTGTCTTTCGAATAAGCAATTGCTCGGCGGAAAATCAGATCAAATTTGCTACCTGTACTCTGTTAGCAGGTGCCTTGACATGGTGGAATACCCATGTTATGACTGTTACTCATGATGTTGCTTATTCAATGACTTGGGTGAATCTGAAGAAGAAGATGACTGACAAGTATTGTCCACGAAACGAAATGAAGAAGCTAGAAGCTGAGTTGTGGAACTTGAAGGTAATAGGTACTGATGTGGTCAAGTACAACCAACGTTTTCAAGAGCTAGCACTACTGTGTGTTAGAATGTTCCCTGAGGAGGCGGATAAAATTGAAAGGTATGTCGGGGGATTGCCCGACATGATCCATGGAAACATCGTGGCTTCAAAGCCAAAGACAATGCAAGAGGCTATCGAAATGGCCACAGAGTTGATGGACAAGAGAGTCAGTACCATGGCGGAAAGACAAGCTGAAAACAAGAGGAAGTCTGAAAACACTTCCCGAAGCAATCAGAATCAACAACAGCAGCCAAACAAGAGGCAGAACACCGGGAGGGCGTACACTGCTGGATCAGGTGATAAGAAACCATATGGGGGATCTAGACCCCTATGCTCAAAATGCAATTACCACCATGACGGTCCGTGTGCTCCAAAGTGCTATAAATGTAACAAATATGGTCACATCGCTCGTGACTGTAGGGGTACAGGAAATGTCAACAACAATAACAACCAGAAGGGCACCGGATCGGGTCAGAAACCTACTTGTTTTGAGTGTGGAGCTCAGGGGCACTTCAAAAAGGAATGTCCAAGACTGAAGAACAACAAAGGCAACCGTGGTAATCAAGCTGGGAATGATAGGGCTCCAGCGAAGGTGTATGTGGTTGGAAATGCGGGGGCAAACCCGGACAATGTCGTTGCGGGTACGTTCCTTCTAAACAATCGTTATGCTTATATCTTGTTTGATACGGGTGCCGATCGAAGTTTTGTGTCTACTGCATTTAGCTCCCAAATTGACATCACACCTTCTACCCTAGATCACTATTATGATGTTGAACTAGCCGACGGGAGGATAATCGGGTTAAACACTATACTTAAGGGTTGCACATTAAACTTCCTAAACCACCAATTCAACATAAACTTAATGCCGGTAGAACTTGGTAGTTTCGATGCTATAATCGGTATGGATTGGTTGGCGAAATACCAAGCGGTCATTGTGTGTGCTGAGAAGATTGTTCGCATTCCCTGGAGAAATAAAACCTTAATCATACACGGTGACGGAAGTACTCAGGGAAGTGTGACACGATTAAACATCATTTCTTGCACTAAAGCGCAGAAGTACATGGAAAAAGGATTTCCTATCTTTTTGGCACATATCACTGCAAAAGAGGTTGAAGACAAGTCGAAGGAGAAGCGACTTGAGGACGTACCAATAGTTCAAGACTTTCCCGAAGTATTTCCTGAGGACTTGCCGGGTCTTCTACCGATCGACAGTGGTGTTTCATATTGATTTGTACCTGGTGCATGCACCTGTGGTACGGGCACCTATCGATTGGTGCCTTCGGAAATGTAAGAGTTATCTGAGCAACTGAAAGAGCTGTCGATAAAGGCTTTTATAAGAACGTTCCTCACTTGGGAGCTCCGGTCTTGTTTGTCAGAAGAAAGGATGGATCATTTCGGACTGTACTTGTATTACCGGGAATTGAATAAACTAACGGTGAAGAACCGTTATCCTCTCCCAAGAATTGATGATCTATTTGATCAGCTCCAAGGGTCGAGTGTCTACTCGAAGATTGACTTAAGATTCTGGTTATCACCATAGGGTTCGGGAAGAAGACATTCTGGAAACTACCTTTCAGATACTCGGTCATGGTCCATTACGAATTTCAAGTTATGCCGTTGTGGTTTTGACAAAACGGACCTGCTGTGTTATGGACCTCATGAACCGAGTGTTGCAAAAACCTTATCTGGAAAATTCGTAATTGTTTTATTGATGATATCTGAGTATTCTAAGAGAAAGCAAGAGCACGAAGAGCATCTGAAGATATTTGGAGTTGTTGAGAAGGAGAGTTGTATGCCAAGGTTTTCCAATGTGAATTTTGGATTCCTAAGGTACAGTTCCTAGGTCACGTGATCGATAGTGAAGGGATTCATGTGGATCCAGCCAAGATTGAATCCATTAAAGATTGGACATCTCCTAAGTCACCAACGGAGATTCGTCAATTTTTAGGTCTTGCTGGGTATACCGAAGATTCCATTGAAAGGGTTTTCAAAGATCGCCAAAACCAATGACTAAGCTTACTCAAAAGAAGGTTCAAGTTTGAGGGGGCAATTAACAAGAAAGCAGCTTTTCAAATGTTGAAGAAAAAGTTGTGCTAGTGCACCACTCCTTGCATTACCTGAAGGAGCGGGAGATTTCATCGCTTTCTGCGACGCTTCAAAGAAGGTTTTGGGGCTGTGTTGCTGGCAAAGAGAAAAGGTGATTTCTTATGGCATCACGCCAGTGAGATTCATGAGAAGAAACTATACAACTATGATTTGGTACTTGGAGCAGTGGTGTTCGCTTCAGATCTGGAGACTTATTTTATATGGAATACGTGTACGGTGTTCCACGATCACAGAAGTTTGCCACATATTTTAGATCAAAAAAAGAGTTGACATGAGGCAACACGATGGTTAGAGTTGCTAGCATGATACGATTGCGATATTCGTTATCACCCGGGGAAGCAATGACGTGCTGATGCTTTGAGCAGGAAAAGAACGAGAACCAGTAGAGGTCGAGCCTTGGTTTTGACTATTAGCTTGAATCTTCCCAAACGATCTATTAAATGCTAGACTGAAGCGCGAAAAACCAGAGAACATTAAGAGTGAAGACGTTGGGGGAATGTGTTTGAAAACGCTAACATTCCAGAAAGCGATTAGAGAACAAAAGTTGGAAACCAAGTGCGATGGAGCCCTGTGCCTAAATGGCAGAAGTTGGTTACCTTGTTATGGCGATTGCGGATATGATCGTGCACGAATCCACAAATCAAAATACTACTATTCATCGGGTTCGGACAAAATGTACCAGACATGAAAGAAGTTATATTGGTGCCCATCATGAAAGCCGAATATCACTTATGTTAACAAGTGTTTGACTGTGTAAGGTCAAGGTCCGTACATAAAGGCCATCAGATTTATTGGTACCACCCAGATACCCAAATGAAGTGGGACCCACATCAGCCATGGATTTTGTCAGAAGCTTCTAAGACGTCTCAAGGTTATGACACAATTTGGGTGATCGTTTGGCCCGACTCTCTAAGTTCTGCGATCTTTCACACAATGAGGAGACCGATTTTTAGATAAATTGCAAGATTGTATTAGGAGGTGGTCACGAGCCTGGGATTACCGTCTCAATCATTTGACGATCGTGACCCGAGAGAGTCGCAATCAATTTCTGGAGGCACTTCAGAACGCTTTGGGTACAAATTTGGATATGAGTACTGCGTACATCACAAACAGAGGGCAAGCGAGAGGACCATTCAAACTCTCGAGGATATGCTGCGTGCTTGTGCAATCGACTTTGGAAAGGGTTGGTTAACCATTTGCCATTGGTCGAGTTCTCATATAAAAATAGCTATCACGCTAGCATCAAGGCCCCCCACACATTTGAAGTACTTATGGTCGAAGTGTCATTCACCTGTTTGTTGGATGGAAGTGGGGAAGCTAAAATACTCGGTTCCAGAACGGAGCCAAGAAGACCACTGTGAAATCATCCAGATCAACACAGAGGAATGAAGCCGCTCGTGATCGACAGAAGAGTTACGCTGACTTGAAGCATAAACCAATGGAATTCCAAGTCGGGGATAAAGTTATGCTTAAGGTCTCGCCTTGGAAAGGGGTCGTACGTTTTGGCAAACGGGGGAAGTTGAACCCTAGGTATGTTGGACCTTTTAAGGTGATCGAAAGGGTTGGAGAAGTGGCTTACAAGCTTGAACTTCCAGAAGAGTTGAGCAAAGTTCATTTACGTTTCATGTATCTAATCTGACAAAAGGTTCATGCGACGAACCATAAGCGTTCTCGTTGGATGGACACTCTCCTGGATGGACAAACTTCATTTTGTTGAGGAACCGGTAGAAATAATGGGCCAAGAAGTTAAACGGTTGAAGAGAAGTCGGATCCCATTGGTCAAAGTTCGATGGAACTCCAAGAGAGGTCCCGAGTTCACTTGGGAACGTGAAGACCAATTCAAGAAGAAATACCCACACCTCTTCACCAAGACCACACCGTCGTCAAGTGCTGCATTGTGAGCCTTGAGGACAAGGCTCGTTTAACGGGGGAAGTCTATAACACCCTGTGTTTTCAAGTCATTAACGACGTCGATAAATGCACTATTTATTTTTAGCGTTGTACGCGTTTGCTTGTAATTTCATGAATTAAGTTTAAATCGCGTAAGCTAAAAATTAGCGTTCAATGTAAACGGGCATCAAACAATTAAATGTGTACAACAAGCAAGGGTTATATAATTATTTTGAGGATAATTATTAACTTTGTTCATTTATTTTTATCGGATACGTAAAGTGTATACGTTTCGCGATAAATTACGTTTAGGCACTCCCGGAACCACAAAAACTTTTCTACGCTTCAACAAATACCCACTTTTATACCCAATACATAAAATTTACTCAAAATATATCATCTACATCATATATATGCCGAAATTCTTGCATTATACACAAGTATTATATCAATTCATCCATTTGGTTTTATATTGCACCATACCTTCATATGTCTTGTACACCATACTCATTATGGCACACCATACTCATTATGGCACACCATACTCATTATGGCACACCATACCTAGCTTACCTTGGACCATTGCTTGACTCCTAGACCATACTTGACACCCATACTGCAAACTTTATACATAAGAGTTATAATACTTACATGTTTACAACACTTAGCAAAAAGCAAAATCACCTCCTTTTCCTCTCTATATTGCCACGGCAAGAATCAAGCACCAACCAAACCCATACAAATTTTTCTACAATCCATACACTTCTATATACACATATTCTAAGATGTACTAAGGCATTTGCAAGCATTGGTTAACCATATTCAAGTAATAATCAGAAAAGGAAAGCTAGGTTAGTGAAGGAAAGCAACGTTTATTAAGTGCAAGCTGGTTTTTGTGGCTAAACAGGGTTTAATTCTTATACATCATCATATTCATTCTTCATAAGGTCCATTTAACTCTTTATGTTTGCTATAACTTTCATTATTATGGCATATGATATTGTTATTTTAGCTTAAATCACCATTTTAGGTTTTATCATGAAATGAAGTTTATATTTGAAAATGATCATTTTACACACTTATATATAATTGTGTGATACCTTACATCATGTTAAAAAGGATGAGAAAATGTTGTATCATATTGTTTTGGTGTAACATGATTATGGATTCATTTGGGGTTTCATAACTTCTTTTAATATTTTCAACTTAAAGAAACTACATAAGACATGTTAATATTGTTTATGACTTTTAATCTTGTTATAGGAACACTAAATATAAGGTCATATGAAGAAATACATTGTACCCAATTGGTTATGTATACAAAGATTTAATGACAAAACTAGTAAATTAGAGATTCTTAAGTAAAGTTATAATTTTAGTTATTATCCATGGGAAAAATTTTTAAAGTTAACCTTGGTAACTTGGACACATAAGGAATATTATGGACAAGTAAGTGCTAATATAAGGATGTTTATAAATACAAGATTATATGAGATTGTGTAAATACCAAAGTGGTAAAGTATACAAGCCACATCGATCAATACATGGCTTACCCAAACTCGATAAATTCTGTCCCCCAACATTCGCATTTGTTTAACATCCCTCTTTTTTATTCTTTCTTAAGTTAATACATTGCACGACGATTCGAAAGGTAAGAAAACATGTTAAAACGGATTAATAACGAAAAAGTGAAAGGAAAATCAAGAGGAGTACGTTTATACATGAAGTCCGCGTGCCATGACGAAATTTTTTACTACAAACATTTTATGTAATCTATTATTATCATCTACCCGATATGGTGTGTATTTTCTATAAATCAAGTACACACTTCTCTCATTCGCGCTTAATCCTCTTTCGTTGATTGCACGCCGTAATTTTTCTACTTCTTTTTTAGTACGTAGTTATGATTTTTGCAAGTTTACGTCTATAATACTTTTATAAAAACTCTTTTTATAAAAAGTTAATATTCATGACAGAAGTTATATTTTTGTCCAACCTCATAAATATATAGAACTTTCCAATCCCCCGAGAACGTCTCGAAAGATCGTTAAAAAGACGATCTCACGTACATCCTTATTACCGACATTTAACGGGTTCGGCCACCGCCCTCGCCCCTAAGCGCCTCTCGCCACCGTCTTTTATTAAAACTCCCGGTCTGATGGGAACCAGTCAAGTTATGTTCCCACAGTAGGTCCGAAATTCAAAATGTCCATTTTTTTTTTATTCTTTGGGGGCTCTCTTTTACGCGTCTTGATACGGAAAAGAGGGATAAGAACCGCGCGAATCGGTTTAAACGCGTAAGTTACGCCAGTTTTACTAAAACACGATAATTATAAAACGTTTTAACTTCTTTAACCACAATTTTATCCAAAACCATTAGTTGGTGATTGAGCTATATAGAATATTATGTGGTTACAACGTCACTATATTTCTGGAGTTTCATAAATGAGGCTCTTCGGATGGCGTTTCGCCGCGTTGTTGGATTTACGATTTAAAAGTGTCCTTAACTCTCTCGACGTCATGTCTATGACTCTTTAATTATGATAGCCCGAACGATAGTACGTATAATCTATAGGATTACATCAATGTTATCAACTAAGTACTCGGTACTTATCCCACGACCTATGATAATTTAGGTTGCATTCGGCTCTTTTACGTGCGCATGATCTGTGGATATTTGGATGGATCAGAACTCGAGGTGAGGTCATAGCCCACGTTTACTTTGCCTGTGTCTTTTTAGACAAAGTTTTTGGGGTGAAAAACATGCAATGTTTTTCAACTGGCACACAAGTGGTTATGGTTTTATATTTTGATTACTGTGCGCTATGTAGCGATAAACCCAATCTGAGCCCATTTATAATGAAACTGTTAATTACGAGCGCGGTGTTAAGAATAGATCTTTTGGTTTGGACAACCCCGTTCGGGTGATTAGCAATCCACTAGTGAAACTTAGATATTACATGTCGAATATAGGATGTTGCGGGTTTAGAAACATCACACGGGCAACGGCATTAATTTGGCATCCTTACTGTCAAGATCTAGTGTCATGAGCTTAGAGCAACGTAATTACATTTATATGATATATGCATCTGTTGCATTATCATACACTTGGGAGATCTTGTGGTCCTACAATATATGATTTATCAAACCTATGAATTCACCAACATTATTGTTGACGTTTTAAAGCAATGTTTTTCAGGGGATCAATAAGCACGAGGTGCGATGGATACATTGGTGGTTTTGATTTGGATGTCATGCATTAAAGATTTTGTCGCATTTCATTATATGGGCTGAAAATCTTTGTATTTTGATCAAGTGAACAAGTTAAGCTTCAGGCTTATGTAACAATTACTTTGTTAAATCCAATGTATCATTTTCAAATGACTTTTTGGTCGTTCTATATATATCTTGTGTTATTGATCTGAGAAGTAACACGCCCCGGACCCATATTCCGCTGCGACCCAATTTGGGGGTGTTACAGTAACATTTCCTTCAATACTTCTAGGTAACCCTCCGATGAAGGCTTCTAGGAGTTTCTCAGTGTTTGGTACCATGTTCGGGCATAGAACTGCTAATTCTTGGAATCTTCTAACGTAAGGTTTGAGATCATTTCCCTTTACAGTCAGATTGTAAAGTTCATCTTCCATCTTTCTAACTTTAGTTCGAGGATAATACTTGTTTGTCAATAGCCTTTTTAACTCTGTCCAGGTGATTTGATTGGCTTGATCTACTCTCGTAGGTTGGGCGTATGCATTCCACCAGGACAAGGCATCATCAATAAGGGTACCAGTAGCAAATGTTACTTTGTTTTCCTTGGCACATTTGCTTTTAGAGAATACTGATTCGGTTCGTTTAAACCAGCGGATGAGGCCAACTGCTCCTTCCGTACCATTGAAGTAGAAAGGTTGACAACTTATGAATTCTTTGTAGTTTCCTGTTTTTGCTACAGGAGTTCCAGTAGGTCCGGTGTTCCTGTTGGGATTAGTAGTACCTGCCATTATTGCAGCTTGTGCTTTCAGAGCCGCAGTGACACTGTCAGCAACTAGTTTCTTAATGGCAGCTTGAGTCATGGTCGGTGCTTCAGATGTTGACGTCCTTTTGGGAGGCATTCTATCAACATAAGACAACACGTAATAAGAATGATATCACAAGTCTTAAAATGATTAAAGTGCAAAAATAAACATTGTCACAATAGTGATATCGAAATCATAGTAATTTCATATCATATATTAAGTATCTATGATTTATTTAGAAGTCAGTGTATGATTCATAATGATGATGACGGAGATGATGATGCAAGAGAGATAAGTCGGTATTATGAAATAACAAGGTATATAACGGGATTGCCATTGTATTATATCATGAACAACTTGCCTTTGTATTATACATAGTCAAGATTTGACAAGTGTTTTTATTTATACCACACATCCCGTGGCAAGGTTCTACTAGAAGCGATAACTAAGATCTAATCTAATAGTCTGATGGTCCTTCTTGGCTGATCTTGAGTTCATTGATGGCATTCAGAAGACTTTCCTTATCTTCTTGATGACGAATCTGGATATCGTTGACGATGTGTTCTAGATCAGTAATTCTGAAGCGAGCCAGAGAAATTTTGTGGTTATTTCCCATCTGCTTCTTTTGAAGTTTAGAAATTTAAGCCCGAGCTTGTTGGAGTTCTGCTTTTAGATTGTCAAAATCTTGTTGGATAATCACCCGACCTTTTTCGAGTCCTTTGATTTTGTCTTTCATGTATTCAATACGGTCGAGAGAAAGTTCATCTAGATGATTTATGATTTCCTCAATTTGCTCCTCGTGACATTCCAGACTTGTCTTACGAGAGCTTTCTCATATCTCAAAGTCTTGAGGTAGGGCAGAAGTAGATGAGGATGATCGATCACAACCTCGTTTGTATGGTGGTAGTAGTTCCTCGGGAAGAAAGAATTCTTGAGGATTAAGCATTGATGATTGAGGTATGATAGTTGGAGGTGGGATAGGTGATTTTTCAGCATATAATGCTTGTATTAACTTTATGTAGGGGATCCATCATGAAAGAGCGAAAGAGTTGGTTGAAGCTATCGAAAGAGTTGGTGAAGCTATTGGAACTACACCAAATGAGTTCGAAGAGCTAGAATAAGTTTTTCCCGGTGAAGCTGGGACATAGTCCGGAGAAGCCGGGATAAAGTCTGGAAAGTTGGAGGAAAAAGCATCCTCAATACCGGAAGTAAGATGGTTGGGAGAAGACATCGTTCTGTTAATAACCCAACGGTAAATAACATAAGTTATTTATATAATAGTATAATAGTTATGTATCTTTACATACTATTCTGGAAATGTAGTGGCACGAAGGACTTTCTTGGCTAGAAAAAGAAAAGTAGTTATAGTTAAGGTTTCAACCTTGTTCTCTATAACCGTGGCTCTTGATACCAATCTATAACACCCCCATTTTTACACATATAGCAGCGGAAGCTAATCTGGGGTATTATTTCATAGTACAACAGTCATAATCATAGAAAACGAATCGTAAAGAGACGTTTTTGGAAAATTTAGTTATCATTCATTTATTCATCAGAGTTTTTACAAAAAGTGAGGTCCCAACATCTAAAAACATAAAGTTTGAATGATAACAGTTTAGCCATCTTCAAGTCCGTGCCACTCCGTGCTTTAAGTTGCTCAATTACCTGAGATAAACATGCTAAAAAGTCAACACAAAGGTTGAGTGAAATTCATAGGTTTAAGTAAAGTAGTTTGAATACAAGTTCAATAGTGGGTTACGTTGTTATACACCCATAGTTTGTAATAATTGCATGCATGTACAATTATCATGGAAAACAATATTATTGCCCTAAGCTCATGACACCGAAGCCTTAGGTTAATCAATAACCACAAATAATTGCCCCAACGGGTGTCTTTGCCAAACACCCGCAAAGTTATTCAAATGTGTGCTATTGGTTACCGACAGTATAGGTACACCAACGGGGAGTCCAGTCCCAAATAGATCTATTCACAGCATTCGCGCTTACCCCGACGAGTAATTAACGGTTCATGATAGTGGGGACTTAAAGGCAAAAATAGGGACTTAGGAAATAATGTATCAAGATAGCATACAGAAAAATACTTGCATTCATGGTTTATAGCATATATCCCCCTCGCGGGTTTATGAAAACATTTAAAAGATTGAATGCGAGGCTATGAACTCACCTTAACAGTACAAGGAAATCTGATTGAAGGCAAAAGTATATCAAGTGAAAGTAACGACTTTCGTCACACAACTTGGATAATATGTCAAGTCTTAGTTTGATTGGATAAGTTTTATGTTATAATGAAATATCATCTTTGATTGAAATATTATGGAAATATTGTATCACTGTTCAGGCTATCATAATTCAGAGGCCACACAATATTGTTTGAGGAGCCAGGGCACTTTAAATCGTAAACCCAACAAACTCGTCAAAACAAATACTCAAATGGAACCCCTCACAAGAAACTCCCTAGTATCGTGATACATTATAGTTTTAAGTGATAATGGTTTATAATATTTAAACATATATTTTAATAATTAATAAAAATATCATATATTAATAGTTTGCAAAATTGGCAAAATATATCCTTGGATTATGAACTTTTACAAGTTTAGTCCTTTATATAAAAAGTATTTATATTTTAAACTTTTAACTTTGAAACTTGGCAAAATAAGTCCTTATAGTTATAACTTTGATAAAATGACATTTTTAGTCCCTTTAGTTATAAGTTTCAGAAAGTTATGATATATACCCCTATGCATGAAAAAAAACGTATCATTTTTAGTCCAAAATCCATAATAATGATATTTTTCAATATGAAAAGCAATTTGCAGGTTATAGCTTATTAATATAAGCTAAAATATGAAGGTTTAACGTAAC
>BQNB010010511.1:2926-48882 GCA_026074375.1 Tanacetum coccineum | reverse complement strand
ACCGCGTACGAGAAAGAAAAATAAATAATTAGTAAAATAGATGACGTCGTAAAAGACCTGAAAATACGGAAATGTTACACATCAATATCATTAACTTCACATAAATTCAAATCTAACTTTCGAAAGGCAAATTTAAAACGGTAAAAATAATCAACCCCCTTCTAGTTTTCCATAACTTTGGCTTCGAGGTTGAAAAACCTAGATGCCTTAACCAGGGCATAAAAACTAGTTATCAAATAATTAAATCATGACAAAAGGCTATGGGCATAACGGGTTATGCACAATCACAATAACAATTAGAAAAATGATACACCCACATAATTTTTAGAAACAAACTCCCATACAATGATGTGGCAAATATGATGGACCAATTATGTTGTACTATATTTTATCTTTCTTATTTTCATTATCAATAAGTGGAAACTAAAAGGGGGGGGTGAATAGTTTACCGCTTTTTAAATTTAATTATCGTTGTTTGTAAAATCCTTAGATCCGAGTTTATGTGAGATCAATTGAACACAATATATATAAGTAAAAAATAATATTAACTACGAAGTATAAAATGCAAGATTAAAGTAAGGAATTAGAAAGATCAAACCACGACACGAAGCTTTATAGTGGTTCGGTAACGAAGCTCCTCTTCGCCATACTCCACTCTCCGAGTATCCAACTCGAGAGTTCACTGCACTATGTCAACAAGCACCCTTCAGGCGGAGAAAACTGTACAATCGTCGCTTATACCAATTTTCGACACTAAGATAAATGTTGAGTTTTAATCTTAGCAAGAACCAATCTACCACTCTCAAATGTATTTTGAGGACTAAAATACTAACCGCTCACTCACGTATTTTACACCTAAAATACTAACACGGTCTACCTGATCTAACTACTACACACGATTGGAAGTAATGTGATTGATGTACAAATTACAACGAGATCGTAACAGCGTTACATAGGAGGTGAGATCCTTGAAGAACAATTCCATCTTAAAGAACAAAAGAACACATCCTAGCCATTCATTTTATTTCAATCTAAAGGTAGCTACCCATCCTTCCATATTCCACCTTTTTTAAAACAACATATCTTGCAAACTGGAAATCATTAAACTACGAAAAATACACCATCGTGACGAGAATATTTTTATCTTTCAGTAGACGGGCACTTTGATATATTTTTGATGATTTTTTAGTGTTGAAATTTCCGATAAGAAAAATCACACGTAATTTGTAAAATCGCTTGTGATTTCTTTCCTTTTTTTGTTTTTTTACAGTATAAATAAGTAATTTTTATTATTATTTATTATAATTTACATAGTAGTGGAAGACAAACGAGCAACAAGCTGCACCATTAGACTTTTTTAATTTAATTTAATTTATTTATTATTTTTTTTAAAACAACAATTTTTTTCACACCCTATACCACATATCTCACGACATATCTCATAAATGCTTCCAGCGAGGCTTGAACCCACAACTTCTAGGTTGGTGGGAAACCCACATACCACTAGACCAAAGGCCTTGGGTACTTTCCCTTTTTAATTAAAAAGCTATTTCTTTTGAAAACCACATTTGTGGATCTATGTGTCATAACAATACTGCTTATAACCCGTTGAACTCTGTTGAGTAGTTCTACCGTCTCAGGTTTAAGGAAAATAAAGGTATCAAGCGCGAAATTTTAAAGAAAAATCATGTGTAATTTCATAAATCACATGTGATTTCACATAATCACATGTGATTTCATAAAATTACATTGATTTTTAAATTAATAACGAGAATATTTTTATCTTTTAGTAAACGGTTATTTTCATATACTTTCAACGATTTTTTAGTGTTGAAATTTCTAGAAAAAAATTACGCGTGATTTGTTGTTTAAAAATTCACGTATGATTTCAGAAATCGCATGTGATATCACAAATTCACATGTATTTTATATAGTAACAAATCAAGTGTGATTTGATAAATTCATAAATCGCGTGTGAGCTCACAAATTCACATGTGAATTTTAAAGTAATAAATTTCACATGTGATTTTTCGAATCGCAAGTGATTTTTCTATGCGAAAATTGAAAAAAAACCTTCATCGAAAGTATATAAAAGTGCCTATCTATAGAAAAATAGTTTAATTCTTGTCGCGATGGTATAATTAGTTTTGTGTAACGATTAACGGTTTAAGAGATATTTTAATTTTTAAAAATAAGATGAAAGTGGGGTTTTTAATTTAATTAAAAGCCATTAGATGAAAATAAGATAAGTGATTGAGATCAAGTGATTTGTTCTTTAATTAAATTATGTTCTATACGGATCCTTTTCTCATGCACAAACTAATTTATAATACTTCGTATCTTGACGATTACAAGTATTCTTCTCTTGCAAAAAGGTGAAAACTGTGTGGAAATGATCCACTATTTATAGGCAAGGAATGCGAACCGTATGCCTGCCGGTCTCATAAATATGCCTGGCGGTCCCCATATCAATATGGGACCGACAAGCCTATATGGGGGCCGGCTAGTATAGGACACTCTCATTTCTGTCCTTTTCTAGAAAAATGTTTTCTGGTTCAGGTTTATTAGTTTTTAAGGGGGAAAACCTAATTTCAAATATATATTTAAATAAAATATTTCTTTTAATTACAAAAATATTTTGTCTAATTTTTTTTGTAAAAAGCTTTTGTTACATTTATAAAAATATAAAGTTTAAGACACAAATGTATTACTTTGATTATTTAGCAAGTTAATCATTTGTTTGTTCATACCTTATGTGATTTACGTCGAAATGAAAATTTACGACTAATAACTTGTTTACGTTTAATTTTACGTAGAATGTTTTTACATTTTGTGATTATCAAAACGTATAGAAGTCGAAATAACGTTTTTAGACATTATTTGTATTAACACCATAATTGATTGCCACATGCATGTGTGATTTTTTTTTATAAATATTATGTGGATGTAACATTCCTCTCTAAACAAGCAAATCTAAACAATTAAATACAATATTTAATTTCTATTTATTATTATGATCATGATGTATATGCAGTTACCAAATCTATCAAATAAATACAAATCAGAATAAACAGGAAAGATGATTTTTACAACACTTATTTATGCGTCATCAATTCAGATCTAAGTTGGTGTTACCAAACTACATACCATAAATCCACCAGGATTCAAATCTGACACAATAACCATAAAACTCATGTTTAAAAAAGATCATGATAGTTATAAAATCGCATAAGTGGCTCTGATACCATTGTAAGAAAATGTAAGGGACAATTTTAAATTTTCATACCTATTAATCTCAAAACATTCAGCGGAAGTAAATAAAACCTTACAACGATTTTCCATGAGCCAGAGATCCATATGTGTTTTATGAGTAATCAAAATAAACACAACAACTTTGCGTACCTTTGTATAGAGTGGAGATCGAACATATCAAAGAACTCAAAGCAGAGCTCCTCACGGTGAATACACGTTAGTCCTCAAGCAACCACATCAACCTAACCTGCTAGAAGTAGTTAACACAACATCAACCAAGTAATCAAATTAAACAAGACCAAACGAACCCGTCACGTGCCTTTGGTTTTGAGCCGCGGTCGAATGGGAGAGGGGGATGGAGGATTTAGGGTTTTAGAAAGCTGATTATGAATAAAATAATAACTCTTGTATTTATAGGCTTAATAGATAATAATTAAAATCAAATAAACATAATTACCAAATCTAAATAAAGAGATATTATCCTTATTTAAAAGATTTGATATAATCAAATAATATATTTATCTTAATTAACTAAACCAAACACCAAAAGCCCAGCCCAACTCACCATAAGGGCTAAGGTGGTCGACCGGACGTGGACCTTACTAAGGGGTGGGACTCGGCCCAAATCTCATCCTCACTTAAATTAGTACAACTAACTAAGTCTAATCCAATTCGTTTAAATGACTATTTATATATTTATAATAAATATATATATAGTTGTGATCTCGAGCTATTGCGTGTGACCCTAGTGAATCATATATTAGTGGCAATATTTAAATCTTGTTTATTATGCACACAATCCTACAAAGATGATAAAGAAGATTATGAGGTTAAGGAGGAAGATAAATAATGTGTTTATGTAATTTAGTTTTTGGTGATGAAATAAAAGTAAATACAAATAAGAATGTAGTTTCAAATTATGAGGTTATGGATGTATATGATGTTGTGGTAAACTTTTGTAAGAGAGATGAGAACATTAACCTAAACAAATCAATAGAAATAATAAAATAGTATAGCGGGGAACAAAATGACACTAAGGATGAAAGTAATGGTTTTGTTGCAGCTAATTTCGTATTTGGAAAAAGTAGTAGTATGGGATAAATTACTGAACCATTTTGTCTCTGCTGCAATGAATCTAGATCTAGAAGTTGAGAAAAATGCTGATAATGTTGTTGGTGATTTTACTAATATTTCAGAAATGTTTTGGCTATCTCGGTATCTGAATTTGATGATTCTAGTGATAATATTGTTGAGGTATGCAATGAAACATATAAAAACGCCTATAAAGTTTGACATATGAATAGTTGGAAGTTTGTTACCTGAAAGAATGTTTACTTTGATACATCATAACCAAAAGGAGGTGTGACATTTGACATGTGGAAATGACCTAAAAGGAAAAAATCTATGTTACATAAACTGCAAATTTAAGATTAGTCAATGGGAGTTTGACATATGAAAATGGCCTAATGGAAAAAAAGACTAACGAGTGACAAGTTATGTAGCAGCACATTGAAAGGAACACACAGATTAGATGTGTAGAACTTGAAGTCATAATGAAACTATAAATTTGAAGTAGAGAAAAGGGATGACCATTCAGAAGTGTGCACTTAATACCGAAATATACTTACAACCGAATTTTAGGTTGAGCTTTAAAAGGGGTGTTTGACAGAAGATTTCAATTAACATTAGGAGTGTTTTTTTTCATTGATAGGAGAACGGATTAGCAGAGGACGGCATTTAAAAATATTTTTCTCACTTTGATTGCTCATCTTGAGGACTGTTAGAAACGATAAAAGTGTTAATTATTATTATGAATTGGTCTTAGTTTAGTTTATAGTTTTATTAGTAGTTTTGATGTAATAAAGTCTATCTTGGTCAAAGTTAAGTAAAGTTGACCAAGGTTTGACTAAGTTTAGGAAAATAGAATAGGAAAAGTAATAAGTATAAATACTCATATTAAAGGAGTATTTATACAAGTCTTGTAGTTTGTAACTTCACTTCTAGCTCCCATTTCTATTTTCCCCTTTGAAATGAAAATTTAGAAAATGATGAAAATACTCTTTAGCTCATCTCCTTTATTCTTATAGCTTTCGTATGATATCTACTTAGCAAACATAGCATCTAACAAGTGGTATCTATCGCCGGGAGAGATCTAGTATGTGTATTTCATGATCAAATCGAGCTTAAAAGTAAGGAATTCGATCGATTGAGCTTTCGTATGGATGAACAGTAAGTTTCGTATGGTTTAGATTTATGATTTGATGTGTTTTTGATCTTTCAAACGCAAACTGTTAGCTTTCGTAACCATCAAATTGTATATTTTATATCTTTTCTACGAAAAATACGTGTTTTTGGATTCAAATTGATCGAGAAAGAAAAAAAATGGATTTGTTAGCTTTCGTAAACAAGAAGATAGATTTCGGTAACTGTTTTTAGGCGGGAAAATTACTTTCGTAGGACAATTTTAAGCTTTCATAAGTAAGAAATCTTTCGTAAACTGTCATACGTAAGTCATTTCTTAGCTTTCGTAACATAGAATTACTTTCGTAACGATACATGTAGCTTTCGTCACAATAGAAACTTGTTAATTTGAAGGGATAACGTTGAGATTATCGTTTTAAACTGGTAAAAAATCAAATACATAAGTTTTTTTAGATTTCGTAGCTAAGAATTCACGAAAGTAAGGGATTTCTTGTGATTGTACGAAAGTAGAGGTTATTTGGAATTTACGAAAAGAGGTTTCGTATACTGTAGACACTTTTGTAATCTTTGTGGTTTTGTAAATCAGAGGTTTCGTATCAAAAGCTTGGTTTTGGTTTCGTAAATTCATGGTTTTGTATCACAGTAAAGGTTTCGTATCACAGTTTTGTTTCTGAAGGTTTTGTAAGAGGTTTCGTATTACGGTTTTGAGGTTTCATACACTGTTTCAGAGGTTTCGTAACACATGCAAGAGGTTTCGTAACATTGTTTTTAAGGTTTCGTTACACTGATAAGAGGTTTCGTATCTCATTGTTTGGGTTTTGTAACACAGTTACAGAGGTTTCGTATCTTCTAATTTGAAACTTGAGCTTTCGTAACAAAGTTCACAGTGTTATTTAGAATACTCAAAGCTTCATTGTAATACAAGACAAGGTTGTTATTGCTCGTTAACTTCACGATTACAATACTTTATCTCTAAAACGATCCAATTTTGCTTTGTAATCATTTGATACAACATGTCTTCTTCAAACAATTCAAACAACTCAAATGAACAAACCTTAGCTGAGTTAGGAGCAAATACAAGACCTCTAATGCTTGAAAAGGAGAATTATATTCCATAGGAAAGTCGCTTCAGAAGGTTTTTGGATAATCAGCTTGAAAAGGGGGAAAGGATGTGGCATTCGATACAACATAGACCGTATCAAAGACCAATGGTTCCCGATCCTACTAACCCTCGACAAGAAATACCTGAACCATTGTCCAAAATTACTGAGGGTGATAAAAAGAAATATATTGTTGATGTCAAGGTTATGAATTACATTCTTCAAGCAATACCAAATGATATATATAATTCAGTGGATGCATGTTCAAATGCTCATGAAATGTGGAAACGAATCAAAAGGTTAATGCACGGATCTGATATTTCTGATAATGTGAGACATTTACGGCTTATGGATGAATTTGATAAGTTTGCAGCAAAAGAAGGGGAATCTTTAGAATCCGTGTATGAAAGGTTGACGACACTTGTGAATATCATGGATCGTAATAATGTTCGTCCTATTACAGTGACAATCAACACAAAGTTTCTCAATTGTTTGCTACCAGAATGGAGCAAATATGTTACCATGGTTCATTAAAATCAAGCTGGCAAAGTTGTCTCATTGACGAGTTGTATGATTTGTTGGTACAATTTGAACCACATGTTCTAGCATCCAGGGCAAAGAAAGCTGCCAAGAATCATGATCCGTTAGCTCTTATTGCTCATTCAAATGCTTCTTCATCACATCCTCATGCATATTCTTCTTATTCTCCACAATCATACTATGTCACACATCCTCTATCTGTTGTTGATTACGATGACGAATATCAAGGGGAGTTACAAGGAGATTCTTAAGAGGATAAACTTACAACAGCCATGATGTTATTAGCCCGAGCAATCTCTCAAAATTTCTCTTCACCTACCAACAATCGTCTTCGTGTGTCATCAAACACAAAAAATCAAGTTGTGGTTCAGGATGGACGAGTTGACATACAAACCAAGAATGGAGGCAATGGTGGAAATGTTAACAAAAATGTGGAACAAAATAGGAATCAAATGTTTAATGCAGGAAATGGAAGTGATGAAAGCAATCAAATTGTTCAGCGAGTACCACGAACTGATTCTACTCCAAACAAAGCAATTATGCAGTGCTATAATTGCAATGAGAAAGGACATTATGCTCGTAATTGTCAGAAACCAAAAGTTCGTGATGCTAAGTATTTCAGAGAACAAATGCTGCTAGCAATGAAGGATGAAGCTAGAAGTTATCTCAGCAATGAGGAAAATGATTTCATGCTTGATAATGCATATGGTGAGGAATTGCTGGATGATTTGACTACATCAGTCATGTTGATGGCTCGACTTCAACCAGCTGATGGAACTACTGACACTGTGCCATCATATGATGAGAAGGCTGTAAGTCATGTACATGATTCATCCACGACACATGAACAAGTGAGTCACGTGAAACGTAAAACTATTATTCAAACAACGTATAACAACCTGCAATTTTCATCAATGTAATTTTCCATCTATTAAATTAGATGCAATGTAATATCCATCTATTATAAATATATCACCTTCTTACAAGGAATTTTTTTGCTTTATCTCATTATGCAACGTAACTTGCATCTCTAAAGTAATCGAGCTCACGCAACCTCTATCAATGCCATCTATATCTATGTTTATATCGTATAAACATCCTAATATGTCAAGTCTATATCCTAATATCATTTTTACCAAGTACATTATCCATTTAACGTACTTTTCAAAACGTTATTTCAAAACAAGCATTAAACGTTAACGTTTATATCAAAACCCTAATTATATGTAATGTATACATATAAAAATGAATGTGCAAACCTTCAAGCATGTGTACAAGTGTACAATGCACAATATTTGAATCATATTTTCCCTCTAACTCAATGTACAACTCATTTAAGCTCAATGTACAAGTTAATAATGCTCTAAAACCTGAATTAGGTCATTTAAGCTTCTAAACCATGTTTAAACTTTATACCACTTTAGCTCAAGGTACAAATACTTAATTCATGACTCCTAAACCCTAATCTATCCCTAATCTTAACCCTAATCTATGATTTAAAACCCTAAACCATAAAACCAAAACCCTAAACCCTAATTTCACTTAAACCTTAAAACTAAACCCTAAAACCTAAAACTAAGCCCTAAACCCTAATCCTAAACACTAAACCATAATCCTAACACTAATCATGAATCTTAATCTATCCTAAAACCGGACTAACTCTGAAGCTATACCACTTAAAAACCTAACAAAATAAATGAACTGACACCCTTTTCTTTCATTTTAACCCATTTTTAAAGCAACCAAGCACCTCAAGCACCTCTATGACATCACCAATCAAGCAACCAAGTAACTTACAAGCACCTGCATCACCTCTTTGTCTTCTTTTTCCTAGCCGAACCACACAAGTACCCTAAAATCCTTCCACCTTGCTTAGCTAGTCTTCTAGCTCTTCTTACTCATCATTCTAGCTTCCATGATTGCTAACGGCTCCCTGCATTGAAACTATATCAACTTGAGAGTAAACTGGTCACTAAGGCTCCTTGAAGGATATAATAGCTTGAACACCCCCCTTTCATTTCATTTCATCCCATACATCTCATTCATACCTCAATGGAAATTCTAGCCTTCCATAGAGTAGAAATAAGAAAAATCAGAGGAAGTCCCTAAGCTCATAATAGAAGCCAAGAATAAAGAAAAATGAATGCCTTCGAAGCGTTACTAGGCGTACGAATCCCGGAAAACCCCATTTTGACCATTTTAGCTCAAGTAAGCTAAGATTCTTGTTCCATAAGTTATATTTATGTTACATAATGTTCATAATACTCTTAAGATCATATATGAACTCTTGTTGAGCTTGATCCTCAAACCCATGTGTTTTTGGTAAAAACCCTAAAAATAACCCGTTTTGAGTTTCTAGCTAACGAATCTTTTCAAACTTTTGTTATGTTAAAACATCTTATTTTAGCTTATACTAATAAGTCTAAACTGAAATAAATATATTTGCAATCTTAAATAACCTTGCATGGCTTTTTGGACTTGTTTTGCAAAAGTTTCCATGCATAGGGGTATATCATAACTTTTTGAAAGTTATAACTAAAGGGGCTGAAAAGAAATTCATTTCTTAATAGTGTTATAACTATAAGGACCTATTTTACTCAAGTTTCAAAGTTAAAGGTTTAAATTATATATACTTTATATATAAAGGACTAAACTTGTAAAAGTTTATAAACAGGGGTATATATTGCCAATTTTTGCAAACTTATAAAATATTATATTTTTATATTAATTATAAAAAATAATATAATTTATTCTCGCTTTTGAAGAAATTAAAAACTATAATGTAATCATACTAGGGAGCTTCATGTAAGGGGTTTCATTTGAGTATACGTTTTGACGAGTTTGCTGGATTTACGATTTAAAGTGTCCTAGCTCCTCAAACATTTACTACATGACCTCTGAATTATGATGGCTCAAACACTGATACAATATTTCCATAATAAATTAAATCAAAGTGATATTTCATTATGACATAAAACATATCTAATCAAATTAAGACTTGACATATTACCCAGGTTGTGTGACGAAGCCGTTACTTTCATTTCATATACTTTTGCCATCAATCGGATTTCCCTGTACTATTAAGGTGAGTTCATAGCCTCGCATTCAATCTTTTAAATGTTTTGTAAACCCGCTAGGAAGATACATGCTAATGAATGCAAGTATATTTTTTTTATATGCTATCCTGATACATTATTGCCTAAGTCCCTACTTTTGCCATTAAGTCCCCACTATCATGAACTGATAATTACTCGTCGGGGTAAGCGCGAATGCTGTGAATAGATCTATTTGGGACTGGACTCTCCGTTGGTGTACCTATACTGTCGGTAACCAATAACACACATTTGAATAACTTTACGTGTGTTTTGGAAAAGATACCCGTTAGGGCAATTATTTGTGGTTATTGATTAACCTAAGGCTTTGGTGTCATGAGCTTAGGGAAATAATATTATTTTCCATGATAATTGTACATGCATGCAATTATTACAAACTATGGGTGTATAACAACGTAAACCACTATTGAACTTGTATTCAAACTACTTTACTTAAACCTATGAATTTTACTTAACTTTTGTGTTAACTTTTTAGCATGCTTATCTCATGTAATTGAGCAACTTAAGGCACAGAGTGGCACTAACTTGAAGATGGCTAAACTGTTATCATTCAAACTTTATGTTTTTAGATGTTGGGACCTCACTTTTTGTAAAAACTCTGATGAATAAATGAATGATAACTAAATTTTCCAAAAAATGTCTCTTTACGATTCGTTTTCTATGATTATGACTGTTGTACTATGAAATAATACCCCAGATTATCTTCCGCTGCTATATGTGTAAAAATGGGGGTGTTATACAACGGATGATGATCAAATTGATTCTAATATCATATTTGATGATCTATATATGGCCAATAACGGTGGAACGTCTACACATGATTCAATTGCTCGTGACGAAATTCATGAAATTCAATTGCTAGCATATATTGTTCAACGTGAAGCTGAAAAACAAAAACGTTTGAATAATGAGCTCAAAAAGCAAAAAGATTTGCTACAATAGGAGCTTCAGACGTTTAAGGATCGGGTCAAAATATTTGAGTCACAAACAGTTCAGTATTCCACATATAAAGAAACATGTGATGATTTGAAACGTGAGTTAAGGGATGATAAAAACACGATTGACTGACTTTTTCAAGAAAAAGATAAAATTCAACATGATTTTTTCACAACTAAAAATGAAAATCTAATCATTCAACATGAAACTCGGTTAGCTAAAAAGGTTTTTAAAGAACGAGAAAATCAATATCTTGAAGATGTCCTTGATCTCAAGGAGAAACTGAGTTCTCATGATCGAATTGTGTATAAAATGGGTCAGTCTCTCCAAACGATTCACATGCTCAGAAAGAAACCAAATAAAATTTATGATCCTTTTCTTAAAGCTGGGTTGGGTTATCAGAATCCCGAACGTCTCAAAAAGGTCATTGCAGCACAACCAAAAATGTATGATGGTGATATGCTTCATAGTGACAAGTTGAAAATCCATTCATCGGATTCAGAGGAAACTTTAGAGGATGCGGAAGAAAGTCAAAACAAAATGAAAGACAAAATGATTCAAGTTAACTATGACAAAATCAATGGGCTTTATGAAACATTTGTTCCTCAACAAGAACTTTTTGCTGAACAAACATATTTTTCAATTCCTTCCACTTCCAATAATAGTTATGAATCTAAAGATGTTCCATCAGAATCACCAGTTTTAAAAATGCCAAATGAAAGTCGATTGTTAAAAATGATTGATAAATTGGGTAATGCACTTACCGATTCTACACCAATATTAATAAAACTCTTTTGAAAGACGCAGACCGTAGATGGTTGTCTGATAGTCAAAATGAATTAAGCGAGATTTATAAAACAGATGTGATTCTGACGTCAAGATCTTTATACAAGAATTTGAATGACATCAAAGAATAACTCATTGAGGAAGTGCAGGAAATGTTAAATATTTTTAAGTCAATGAAACAAAGAGTTAATGAAAAATCTCCAACAAAAATTCTTTTACAAAAAGAGGTTCATCGACTTTTGGAAGTGTCCTTAACAAGTGAAATACAAGATTGTATGTTGCTTTCGGCTGCACAACAAAAACATGATTTCTTAAAAGATGAACTTGAGAAGGAAATCCAAGCCAATTTTCTCCACAGAATCAAAATTCTTGAAAACAATTTTCAACGATTACAAGCTCAGAGTATTGATTTTGAACTAAAATTACAACATCAAAAAGAGAAAATGGCTTGTAATGTTTCTTGGAAGTCAAAATTGTCAACTTTAAATTCTGAGAACGTGTTATTAAAAGGTCAAGTTGAGTAAGTTGTTCAAGAACGAGAAAACATTAAACTCGAATTTCAAAAGCTTTTTAATTCCATAAAAGTAACACGGGCTCAACATAAAAAAGAATTTGATGAATTGATTCAATGTGTCACTTAAAAGACTTATACTTATGGTGATGTGCGTACTGAAAATCAAAATCTTTTGATGACCATTTCTGAGCTTAAAAATAAGCTTTGCACCATTGAGAAAGGAAAGAATGTGAATACTAAGTTTGATTCATCTGAGACCTTAGGAAAACGTGTATGTGTTACACCGTTTAACAAACAAATAACACACAAGCCTATGAATGCGTCAAACACTAAGGATAACTCAGATAGGTCAAAACCAGTCACTTCACAGTGTACATCCAATAAGAATGTCATTACAAGAGGAATGTATAAAATAAACAAGCAAGACATGAAAACACCAGGTTCTAAGGCTAATACAAATGTTTCTAATTTCACAGGTGTAGAAAGTTCACATAGTGTTAGAAGATCAACGACTAAGGACATTAAATCGAAGAATAGTATCTTGAAGAACACTAAGAGCTCCTCTACATATATGTGGAAGACATTGAATAATGCTTGTTTAGATTCTAATAAAAGTGACACAAAGACTTTGAATGTTTGTCAAACAAATGCATGTATATCCAATTCTAAGACTGTAAAAGCATGTGTAAATGTTGTTAATGACGGTTCGAATATTGTGTGTATTTCTTGTGGTAATGATGTGTTTTTGAATTCTTATGAAAATTGTGTTGCTCGTCATGCATTATCTAGGAAGTCTAGTGTTAAGAGAGCCTTATTTTCATCCCCCTTAGCAGCGCAATCTAAGCATCTAGGAGCTACTTCTGTAGTTACTAAATCTAGGTTAAGTGTTGCTACAACCCCAACAACAATAAGTAAGGTCTCTAGTGTGTTAACACCATCGTCTGATTCAAGAAACACAAGGACACTAAGCAGTTATATGAACTACAAAATTGCGACAAGCAAAAAGTGGTTTGAATATCAACATGGTTTTAATTGGACACCCAATAGCAAATCTGTTCAAACACCATCAAGTGTTATAAAGAGCAAAACTAGTGTTAGATCTAAGACTCACACACCAGTTACTACTCTAAAGTGGGTAGTTAAACTGTCTACTCTTCCACCTGCATTTGTTTCATGTGCTGCAGGTGATCCAGCTTATTTTGTGGATTGTTGATAGTGGATGCTCAAAGCATATGACTGGCAATCTTCAACTGCTAAGAAATTTCATTGAGAAATTCATAGGAACAGCCCGCTTTGGGAATGATCATTTCACCGAAATCACAGGCTATGGAGATTATGTTTAAGGCAATCTCACAATTTGTCATGTCTATTATGTTGAAGGCCTTGGACACAATTTGTTTTCGGTTGGACAATTCTGTGATGGAGACTTAGAAGTGACCTTTCGTTCTAATACATGTTATGTTCGGAACTTAGAGGGAGATGATTTACGTATGGGTTCTCGAGACTCAAATCTCTATACTATCTCTATTTTTGAGATGGCGGCTTCTTCTCCCGTGTGTTTAATGTCCAGAGCTACATCAACAAAATCTTGGTTATGACACCGTCGGCTATCTCATTTGAATTTTGGAACCATTAACCAACTCACGTCAAACGATCTAGTTGATGGGCCACTGGAATTTAAGTACACCAAAGATCACTTATGTTCAGCTTGTGAACAGGGTAAAAGCAAGAAAGCTTCACTTCCATCAAAGTTGGTTCCAAGCACTGAATCCAAACTTAAATTACTTCACATGGATTTGTGTGGGCCAATGCGGGTTGCTAGTATCAATGGCAAGAATATATTCTAGTGATCGTTGACAACTATTCTCGGTACACCTGGGTATATTTTCTTCGCACCAAAGATGAGGCTCCAGATATGATTATCGACTTCGTTAATCAAGTGCAACAGAATTTAAAAGCTCAGATTCTAACCATTCGAACGGATAATGGAACCGAATTCAAAAATGAGAAATTACGGTCTTTTTATGCAAAGTTAGGCATTGTTCATAAAAATTCAATCGCCCGAACGCCTCAACAAAATGGTTTTGTTGAACGCCGTAATCGTATACTAGTAGAGGCCGCTCGAACAATGCTTATCTTTTCCAAAGCACCAGAATTTTTATGGGCCGAAGCTATTGCTACTGCTTGCTTTACCCAGAATCGCTCTATTATACACACTCAGCACAATAAAACTCCTTATGAGCTGATTCGTGGCAGAAAACCCAATGTTCAATACTTTCATGTGTTTGGATCTCTTTGTTATCCAACAAATGATCGTGATGATCTTGGGAAGATGAAACCGAAGGCTGATATTGGTATCTTTATTGGTTATTCTGAGTCATCACGAGGATTTCGTATTTACAACCGCAGAACTAAGAAGATAATGGAAACAATCCATGTCAAGTTTGATGAACTCACAACTATGGCTTCTGAATGCAACAATTTAGAACCCGAAATAAACTGCACGAATTTTACTAATTCATCAGAAGATTCACAATCAATACCTTCCAAATCTGACTTGGATATTTTGTTTGGTCCTCTGTTCGAAGAATACTATTCGACGAGTACATATGAAGTGTCTGATGATTCCGCTGAAATACTACTGATAATGACCACACTTCTTCATCCTTATCAATCATTGTTGATCAAGATGATGCTCCTCCAGTCGTATCTTCGTCAAACAAACAAGTTGCTAATGCACCAAACTCTCCAGTCATGAATGAAGTTGCCGATGAATTTGTTCAAGAAGATGTTGCAGATTTTGATGGATACATGTTTCATGATGCACCACAAACTCCTAAATTTGAAGTTGCTGAGTCCTCTTCCACATATCATGATCCATCAAATATGTATCAATTTCACCAACAACATTGCTCAACTGATAGATAGACTAAGAATCATCCACTCGAACAAGTGATTGGTGATCCCTTAATGTCGGTAATGACAAGAAAACGCTTACAAACTAATGCAAAAGTTTACATGTATGCACTCACCATCAGTACAATCGAACCAAAGAATATCAAGGAAGCTATGCTTGATCACAGCTGGATTGAATCCATGCAAGATGAGCTAAACTAGTTTAAACGCTTTGATGTTTGAGAGCTTGTTGAATGTCCCGTTAGTAGAAACATAATCGCAATAAAACAGATTTGGAAAAATAAGACTGATGCTGAAAGTATGATTATTCAGAACAAGTCTCGTTTGGTTGCTAAAGGATGTCGTCAAGAAGAAGGAATAAATTTTGAGGAGTCGTTTGCACCAATTGCTAGACTTGAAGCTGTCAGAATTTTTGTGGCTTATGCGACACACAAGAACTTTCCTATTTTTCAGATGGATGTTAAAACTGCATTCCTGAACGGACTACTAAAAGAGGAAGTTTTTGTTCGCCAACCAGATGGTTTTGTAGATCCAGAGTTTCCCAATCACGTGTATCATCTTAAAAAAGCTCTATATGGTCTCAAACAAGCCCTGAGAGCCTGGTATGACAAGATTTCCTTGTTTCTAATCGAACACCATTTCATAAAAGGTATTGTTGATCCGACATTGTTCATAAGGAGACACGGGGATGACATTTTTTTAGTTCAAATCTATGTTGATGACATAATTTTTGGGTCAACTAAACCAGTTTTTACAAAAAGATTTGAAAACTCATGAAAGATAATTTTGAAATTTCAATGATTAGCGAAATGAAGTTCTTTCTCGAACTTCGGGTTCATCAATCTCCCCGGGGAATCTTTATATGCCAATCACAATATACTATGGATATTCTTAAGAAACACGGGATGGGAAAATGTGATACCGTAAGTACACCAATGGCTACTACTAAACTTGATGTAGATTTACAGGGTACCCCAGTAGACCAAACTAAGTATCGTAGTATGATTGGAGGACTCGTGTATCTAACTGCTAGTCGACCAGACATTGACTATGCGACATTTGTATGTGCGCGTTATTACGCACGCCCGACTGATAAACACCTCAAAGAGGTCAAAAGGATCTTTCGATATCTTAGAAAAACCATTAATATGGGTCTATGGTATTCGAAGGATTCTGGGTTTGAACTAATTGCCTATGCAGATGCCGACCATGCAGGGTGTAATGATGATTGTAAAAGCACATCGGGAGGCATTCAGTTTTTGGGAGATAAGTTAGTCAGCTGGTCGTCCAAAAAGCAAGATTGTACAGCTATGTCATCTGCGGAAGCTGAGTACGTATCCTTGTCTGCATGTTGTGCTCAAGTCATCTGGATGAGAACACAACTGCTGGACTATGGATTTCGTTTCAATAAGATTCCGATATACTGTGACTCAAAAAGTGCAATTGCCATATCTTGCAATCCGATACAACATTCAAGAACAAAGCATATTAAAATCCGTTATCATTTTATCAAAGAGCGTGTTGAGAAAGGTACAATTGAATTATACTTTGTCGGGACGGAATACCAACTTGCTGATCTATTTACAAAAGCCCTTCCAAAAGAAAGGTTTAAGTTTTTAGTTCACAAGATTGGTATGCGATGTATGACTTCACTTCAGTTGGAACGTCTCGCAAAGTTGTCTTCTTGAAACTAAGATCATACATCAAAAACATTTGTAAATACATTTCAAAAACAAAATACAAAATTTAAAAATTTAAAAATTCAAAAAGATTTAAAAAAGAATAAAAAAAATTTAACAAAATATTTTTTAATTTAAGGATTCAAACACATATCTTCTTTGTTCAAATCAGTCTCATGATACTTCATTTCTAAAAACGTAGTTCTTTAAATGCAAACTTGCGTATCATGAACTGAGGGGGAGTAAATCATTCTAAAATAATCTTTCACTGTAAAAATATGTGTTTTGTATTCAAAATCCATTCAAAAACAAAAGATTTCTTCATTAATCATTAAGTTTGAAATTTTCAAGTGTGCAAAATTACAAGAATTAACAATCTCTTGAATGAGTTCTTTAATTAGACATTTATTCGAGGGGGAGTTATGAAATTTCTTGAAATTTTTCAAAATCTTCTCATAACAGAATGTTCAAAACTGCAAAATTAACTATCGCTCGACAAGTTCTTTAATTAGATGTCTTGTTGAGGGGGAGTTATAAAATTTTCAAGACAAATCATCATCAGAAAATGAAATTGTGTGCTTAAAAGCAAAAATAACTTCATTTCGAACAAACTTTGTAAGAAAGGATATTTCAAAAGTGGATAACTGTTCGAGGGGGAGTTATGAAATTTTTAAGTAAAAACAGGAACTTAATTGGAGAAATTAAATCAAAAGGATTATTTTTGTAAAAGTGGTCTAACTCCAAGGGGGAGTTATGAAAATTCTAAATAAAAAGGGGATACGAAAGTAATTTTTGGAATTAAAAGGTGAAAAATGCAAAAAGAACTTTCGTATGGATGTTTGTTGTTTACGAAAGAATCTCAAGGGACTGAAAATAACAAAGTTGAAAAGTAGCTTTCGTAGGGTTTAAAAGGCTTATGTAAGAAACTTGAGGGACTAAAACTGTCAAAGTTCAAAAGTGTCTTTCGTAGGGTTTAAATAGCTTACGTAAGGAACTTAAGGGACTAAACTTGCCAAAATGTGAAAGTTATTTTCGGAGATATAAAAGGCACAGTTATGTACGAAACTGTATCACTTTCGTAAAATCAATAAAGTTAGGTTTCGTAAACTCTCTTAGTCATTTGAGCTTTCGTGTCAAAGAACTTTCGATCCAAATCGATTTGTTGAACTCTTGTGCTAGAAAACGTAAGAATCGAGTCCTTTTTGTAATCTTTTTGCTATTAATTGTTGTTTTTAATTGATTACATAGGTTTCGGACAGATCTAGGGTTTCGTAAATTTAAAAGGTGTTTAGAAAACGAAATTGATTGAGGCAAAATGCTAATATGTGATTAATAACTTGATTGGAATTGCTTGATCACTGGAAATATCACTTTATGGACTGTAATCATTGGTTTCGTAACAAAGACAGGTTTCGTAACTTTGAGTATTTGATTTTAGAACATAAGCTTAAATGTTGGAAAATGATAAATAAGTTGTTTAAATAAGTTGGATCATTAAGCCTATTATTTTTGGAAAAATCAAAGTTTACGAAAGTAAAATGTTCACAGATTTTAGTTTCGTGAACAGTATTGGGACAATGGTTTTCGTAAATGATATTTTAGGCCTAGTGATGGGTTTCGTAATGATTAATGAGCTAAAATTTTGGGTTCCGTACAAAGAAAAAATGGAATAAATTTGTTTTATTATAATCTCAAAAAGGGTTTCAATGTTAAATAAAAAGGCATCTTACGAAAACAAATGATAAATTTTGTTTCCAAATCATATTTTATATTGATAAATTGATAAAATGGTGAAGATTGTGTCCGGTTACGACCGTTTATGGAATTTAACAGGATGAGGAGTGTGCAATCTACTGACCATCCAAATATCGTATATAAGATCATGTTTTGTTCAACAAAATTTTTCAGTCAAAAGTGATCAATGATTTCAAATTATAAAAAGGAACATATGATGGAAATGCAAAAAGTGAGCTTTAACTGTAAGTGATCATAAAGTTTCTCATGTCTCATAAAAGAGAAGTTCAAAAGTTTTGAAAATATTGTTTCAAAAACCATTCAAAATATGGTTTGTAACTATCTGTTGAACAATTATTGGGTAAATGGTCTAAGTCATGTTCGGTTTTGGCCGTTTTCTACAATGAACAGAATGAGGAGTGAGTGGCTTAGTAACCATCCAATGGTCTTTTTTAAATCAAATCATTTCTTAAAATTGAATTTTTGCCAAATTGGTCTTTTTTAAATCAAATCATTTCTTCATTATTCTTTAAAGAGTATCATTTCATTAAAAAAACTTTTTGGTGAGGAAAAACAAACAGAAAGAGAGATAAAATCCATACGCGAAAAAGCAAATCAAAGTATGCTTGAAAAAGAATTGTCAGAGCATACAAACTGAGTTTAAAAGAATAAAGCATATGACATGTGCCCGAAAAAGCAAGAATAGGCACATGAGAAAGAAAATGATCAGAATATGCTCAAAAAATATGCCAGCGCATATAAAACAAATATAGTGGAAAGAGACAAAACATGTCAAATATGTGCAAATTTTCAAACTATATCTCATCTCACTAATCATTTCATGTCATCATACAGTATTCCACATGGCTCAACACGTGATTTCAGCAGCTCAACTTGTTCCTCAATACAAACCAATCGGGAGATGCAACAATTATGCGGTGTTGCAGAGTATTCTTACTCTCCTGAATGCAAGATAGTTGGGCTGATACTACTTGATCATTGTCTAGGTAATACATTAACTGCAACTGCCGATGTCCCTGCTGTGTACCTACAATAGTTCTGGAGGACGGTGAGCAAGGTACCAAATACTGAGGATGCGATCAAATTCTTGCTGGATACTAAGCAGTTCATATATACTGTGAATATGTTCCGAGATACTCTCCAATTACTAATGAAAACTCCTGAGAATCCATTTGTCACACTAGCCAACATCCACACTATTGAAGCATTCATGAACAGAGTTGGTTATCAAGGTGTTGTTGATAAAGTGAGTGCTTTCTTCACAAAGAATCTGGCTCAACCATGGCAGACTATGTTCAAAGTATTCAACCATTGCTTAACAACAAGAACTTTTAGCCAAGATCAGACCAAGATCAACATTCTTCAGTTGTTTCATGCTGTAATCAATCGAATGCATGTTGATTATGCTGCTCTTCTTTGGTGGGATTTTATGAATAATATGTTTCAGAATAAGGAAGCTATTCAGTATCCTCGATTCACCAAATTGATTATTGCTGATCTGATGAAGAAATTTCCCAACATTCCTAAGAGGATTGAAGACGATTATCATTCTATCAAGGATGATGTTCCATTGGTTAGTGTGTATACAATGGGGGAATGTCTCAGTTCGGGGGATGCTGATTCCAGATGCTTTCTTAACAGCAGAGATTCGGAAGACTAATGATTTTAAGGAGTATGAGACGGTGTTTATGAAGGTAGTTATTCTAATGAATCAACCGCAACTGGTTGTTTCTACCCAATGAACGAATAGCAATACACCTAGAGCCCATAGGTCGCCTATCATTTCTGCTAATCCTCTGGAGACGAAGAAGAGGAAGCAGACTGCTGGAGTTTTTAGTTCAATAAGGAAAATTATCAAGCAGAAGAAACAATCTACACCTTCTATTCCACCTCCTGGAGATGATAGAGAAAGAGATGAAATAGCTGAAGCAACTCTTCTAAGTTTAACTCTTCACAAAACTACTTTGCTTGTTGAGGCTCAAGAAAATATCGCCAAAGTTCAAGAAAAACTAGATGAGGAGGAGATTGATAAGATGGTTGAAGGAAGTTACACAAGATATGAAAGAAAAGGAAACTACACAGTAAGTTAGGAACAGAACACAATATTTTTAAAAAGAAATTGAGATGAACAAACGTTTGAAGCTAGAGAAAACTCAGGAAGTTAGGTTAAGGAATCAAAGGTTTGCTAATGTGTCGGAGTAGTCAGAGACTAGAAATTGAGCTATGCAAGTACAACCAAATTCCCTCACCCATTAGATCCCCTAGGAATGTTTCTTTTTCAGAAAAAACAACTGCAGAAGACTTAACTGATAATATTTCACCCACAACTGCTACAACATTCAAGACTTCTTTCACACCAAAACAAAAGAAAAGATCTTTCACTCTTAAAACAAGAAATCTACCAGGAAGTATTGTTGGGATGGGCAGGCGAAGAAACTTAATTCGTTCTCATATCAAGAACAAATTCATCACTCGAGTGTTCTTCATGGAAAAGATTCAAGAAGTTCTACAACACTGTAACAAAATTGTTCCTGAGCTAGCAGTTACAAAGACAAATGAAATGCTAAAAAAGAGATGCCTCGCTTGGTAAAGCTTGGAGTCAACAAGGATCGAGAAGTCTCTCCTGTTGATATATCCAATATGGTATCCAAAGAATTTGCTGCTCATGGACCAAAGTTGATTGAAGAACTAATTCGAAAGCACATGCAGAACTCTTAATCTTTATCCCAAAACAAATTCTTCAACTACTATCACATCATATGCTGGTCTTCAACAACAACTGTATCTGAATATGAAGACAAAACCTCAAGATCAAGCAGTTGATCCAAAAATACGGGAAATTTTAAAAGCCAAGTTTGAAAATCCATAATTTTTCGCATATCATGATGACCAACATTACGATGCTGATTCTCCTGAAGGATGAGAAACATGGCAAAAAGATATTTTGAAAAAAAAAGAAAAGAATCTTTTGTGAATGGAAGACCAATTCTACCGACGATGAAGCATTTGTAATAATCAACCCTTAGGGGGAGATTGTTAGAAACGATAAAAGTGTTAATTATTATTATGAATTGGTCTTAGTTTAGTTTATAGTTTTATTAGTAGTTTTGATGTAATAAAGTCTATCTTGGTCAAAGTTAAGTAAAGTTGACCAAGGTTTGACTAAGTTTAGGAAAACAGAATAGGAAAAGTAATAAGTATAAATACTCATCTTTGAGGAGTATTTATACAAGTCTTGTATTTTGTAATTTTACTTCTCCCTCCCATTTCTATTTCCCCTTTGAAATGAAAATTTAGAAGACGATGAAAATACTCTCTAGCTCTTCTCCTTTATTTTTATAGCTTTCGTATGATATCTACTTAGCAAACATAGCATCTAATAAAGCATCTCATCATTTCTTCTCTCCTCTCTTGAGCCTATCCAATAACACCCCAAATAAGGGATTTTGCGTTTTTATTTTCTTAGTATATCGAGAACTCGGTTCTTGATAAATCGTGAGTCTCTGTACTAGCATTAGGGTAACATCGGCTGATGTGTAGTGTGGATACATCGCGCTTCTCAACGATCACACATACGTGATTAATTAGCTTCGTTGTTTGATAGCTTGTTTTTGCTAAAAGGTATCCGTTTTGTTATTTATGTTTATGTTAATTATATATGCTATATGAGTGTATTTGCGCTGCATTTACTCGTGTATTATTAATGTAATAATAGGTTATTAGATTGTCACACCCCAAAACACAAGTGTATGACTAAAAGAAAATTTTCTTAATTGAACCAACGTCACTTAAACAATCCTCTCAAATAAACAGCAGAAGTCTTAAAACTTAAAACATAGTCTGACTAAAAGCAAATCTGTCTAATGCAACAAAAATAACTAAATAAAGCTTGTAGATAAACTAAATGACCAACATCTTCTAAGCCTTCTCTTATCCTTTTGAGTTTGAAGCCTTATCTTTTCCTGGGATACATGCTAAAAGGTCAGCTACGTTGGTGAGTTCATGGTTTAACTATATATAAATACTGCACTCAACAATAAAATCATGCCGTTTTGAAATACCAATAACAAGACAATAATAACTTGCACATAATGGTTCGCTGTCGATTTACTACACGACCTGTTGGTTTACTTTAAAACCTGCCGAATTACTAAACGCCATATCATGATATAATCTACTATCTCGTTTCTAAACAGTCTAGCATCAAATAAGCAAACTAAACTTTCAAAACATAAGGCATGAATAATAAACATGTAAAAACGCATTTTTACACCATACTATGCATGTATCCCAGTTTGAGAAAAGTCTCATGAAACTCACCTTACTCTTCGACTAGCTTTTACTCTTGCTAACAAAGGCCTCCTACAAGAACAATGATAACTAAAGCTCAATATAAAGTTGCTTACACTATATATATTTGTAAGTTTCTGAGTTGATTGATCGAGTTTCTTATTATATACTTGGCTCCCAAAATTTGAAAGAACATTAGCATTGTATTACCTCCTGTCATGTATCATGTTAAAACTACTAAAACATGTGTGGCTAATAACCTTACTTGACTAAGAAAAAAATATTTAGAATAGTAAACATACTAAAACAAAATCGATCACTTGACTCAGTTGATTAGGTAAATATAAAACTAGCACCTGCTACTATTAACAATAAATAACCAGTAGCAAGACAACATTTAAAAACTCCTCATATCACTTGCTTCAATTCGTTACCGAGGTATACCTTTTTGCCCACCATATTTGACCCAGAAACCAAATCATTATAATCTGAAGTACTAATAATTCAAATAAGAAGACCATGCGTATCTTGACACAATATCATGCATCTATACATATGGGCTAAGTACCAAATAAAAGGAAACTATTTCATAAACTAATCTTTTTTTATTAAATCTAACCCATAACCTAGGTAATTATATATAACATGATTCTGCTTCATTTTTTTCTTTCTGTACAACACACCAGACCTTCATATCTTCATATCAAAAGTGGGATGTAATACGATATGCTTCTATATTTTCTACGTAAAACATAACACAAATACCCACTAAAGATTACCCAATTACAACCCAATTCTTACTGTACTAAACAATTTGAATGTTAAGTGAGGGCATTTATAAATTTTGCACTTCCCTATCATGTTAAAACTTTCTAGAAACTCGATCGAATCAACATATTCTATGTTTCTTATTGCATCTATATCAATGAACTAGGGATAGTGGTTACCTTAAACCGTTGTTCTTGCTATAACCGAACCACGGATTGAATCTAAACACTATGGCTTTCCTTGCTAACTTTCTCTCCTCAAACTGCTATTTTTCTTAAGATAGGTTTTTGAATCGTTTTTTACAGGGATAATGAGCAGATTTTAGTATATATCTAGGAGTGGGCCAAAAATATCGAGAAAACTAAACTGAATTCTAAACCCAATCCAACTCATTCAAATTATAAAGAATTATACACTTAGCCTCCTTCTTAGTCCAAGTATGATCACTAATGATCCTTTTATTACTTAACTAAGTAAAAAAATAGTATTAAGGCTAAATAAAAGTAATAAAAATATGGGTCTTACAACTCTCCTCACCTTGGAAAAAAATTTGTCCTCGAAATTTGCTATGAGTTAAACAACTCAGGATACTTTTCTTTCATCTCTTCTTCTGGTTCCCAAGTCGCTTGAGGACCTCTATGAAACTGCCACTCTACCTTAACCAAAGGTATCTTCTTGCTTCTTAATTTATTTATCTTTCTGTCTAATATCTGAATTGACTCTTCATCATAACATAACTTATCATTTACTTGAAGCTCTTTATACGACACTATTTTAGACTCGGCAGCTAGACATGTTCTTAAGTTTGACACATGAAAGGTATTATGTATACCTCTGCGTTCTTTCGGTAGCTCTAAGCAATAAGCTACTTCACCAACTCTTATAATAATTTTGGAAGGTCCAATATATCGTAGACTCAACTTTCTTTTCTTGCTAAACCTTACTATCCCCTTCCATGGAGATATCTTCAACATTACCCGATCTCTAATTTGAAACTCTAATTCTCTCCTTCTCTTATTAGCATAACTCTTTTGTCGGTCTCGTGCCGTCTTCAACTTCTCTTTGATCTCTACAATCTTGTCAGTCATCTCTTATATAATCTCAGGACCCATTAGTTGACTTTCCCCAACTTGAGCCCGACAAACCAGTGTTTTGTATTTCCTACCATATAATGCCTCGAAAGGCGCCGCCTTAATGCTCGCATGGTAACTATTGTTGTAGGAAAACTATACGAGTGGTAAGTGATTGTCCTAATAACCACCGAAATCAAGCACACAAGCTCTTAACATATCTTTAAATGTCTAAATTGTTATTTCGCTTTGACCATCTGTTTGGGGATGATAGGCGGTACTTAAATTTAAACAAGTACGCAATGCTTGTTGGAAACTCTTCCAAAATTTAGATGTGAAATGATTGTCTCTATCAGACACAATCAATTAAGGTACATCGTGTCTTGATACAATTCATCTATATATAACCATGCTAGCTTCTACATTGAATAATTCTCTTTAATAGGCAAAAAGTAAGCTGATATTGTTAATTTATCGAGTATGACCCAGATTGCATCGTAACCTTGCAACGTCTGAGGCAACTTAGTAACAAAGTCCATAGTCACCTTATCCCACTTCCACACAGGGATTTCTAACTGCTGCAAATACCCAGATGGCTTTTGGTGTTTGATCTTTACTTGCAAACATGTTAAGCATCTCTCTACATATTGCGCTATCTATCTTTTCATTCCAGGCCACCAGTATTCATTTCTTAAGCCTTTATACATCTTGTCACTACTCGGGTACATCGTGTACTTACACTTGTGAGCCTCTTCCATTACCACATTCTGCAACTCTTTTAGAATCCAAAATTCGGCAATTTAATCTATGAATTTGATCTTCACTTTGCTGAAGTAACTTTACTTTACCTAGCATTCTTTCCTTTGTCACATTAACCACTTCTAGTGCTTTATTTTGTGCAACTCTTATTTGATCAATTAAATTGACTTTGACATCTATTCTCATTGCACTAACTCGAATCGGCTCTAGTCCTTCTTCCCTGCTCAAGGCATCCACGACTACATTTTCCTTTCCTGAATGGTAATGTATTTCACAATCGTAGTCATTTAACAACTCCATACATCTTCGTTGTTGCATATTTAATGCCTTCTGGTCAAATACATACTTTAGGCTTTTGTGATCAGTGAAAATCACAAATTTTGTGCCATAAAGATAGTGTCTCTAAATCTTCAAAGCGAATACTACCGCGCCTAACTCTAGATCGTGTGTCAAATAGTTCTTCTCATGAATTTTTAACTGACGAGATGCGTATGCTATCACTTTATCATGTTACATCAAAACACACCCAAATCCTTTATGTGACGCGTCACTATAGACTATAAAGTCTTCGGTTCCATCAGGTAGTGCTAATACTGGTGCATTGCTAAATCGTTGCTTTAGTGTTTGAAACGCTTGTTCTTCTTCTCGAACCCATATAAACTTACTTGCCTTCTATGTCAAAGAAGTCAGTGGTGATGTTATCTTTGAAAAGTCTTTTGTGAGTCTCCTATAGTACCCTGCTAACCCAAGGAAACTACAAATTTCTGTGGGCGTTCTTGGAGGATTCCATCTTAAGACTGCTTCAGCTTTCGTTAGATCTCCTAGGATTCCTTGCTCATTCACAACATGACCCAAAAACTGCACTTATCGAAGCCAAAACTCGAACTTAGAAAACTTGGCATAGAGCTGCACTTTTCTCAACAATTCCAACACAATTCTCAAATGTTGCTCATGTTCTTTTTGACTTTTAGAATAGACAAGTATGTCATCAATGAAAACGATGACAAATTTATGTAGGTACGGGTAGCATGCTCTATTCATTAAATCCATAAATGTTGTAGGCGCGTTAGTCAAGCCAAGCGGCATAACTAAAAATTCATAGTGCCCATATCTTGTTCGAAATGCCATCTTCGGTACATCTTCTTCACGAACCTTTAACTGATGATACCCGACCTGAGGTCAATCTTTGAGAAATAATTAGCTCCTTGAAGTTGGTCAAACAAATCATCAATCCTTGGCAATGGATACCTATTCTTCACCGTAACCTTATTCAACTCGCGATAATCCACACACATGCGCTTCAAACCATCTTTCTTCTTTACAAATAGAATTGGAGCTCCCCATGGTGAAGAACTTGGACGAATGAAACCTTTATCCAATAGTTCTTGCAATTGCTTCATTAGCTCTTGCATCTTTGTTGGAGCTAATTGATATGGAGTTTTAGCTATTGGCGCGGCACCAGGTACTAGATCAATTCCGAATTTAACTTGACGATCTGGCGGGATACTGGGTAAGTCTTCAAGAAAAACATCAAGATACTCTCTTACTATCGGTATGTCTATAACTTGTTTCTCGACTTGTGCATCTATTGTATAAGCTAGGTACGCTACACAACCTTTGTTCATATACTTGTTTGCCTTCATCATTGAGATAATGCCCAACTCGTTTTCTTTTTTATCTCCGTATGCGTAAATCGTTTCTCCACTTGGGCTTAGAATTCTAACCATATTTTTATTACATATAATTTTCGCATTATTATCTGATAACCGGTCCATACCCAATACTACATCAAACCCACCTAAACGTATAGGCATCAACCTTACAGGGAATTCATTTCCATAATTGAACAATCCTCAAAGATTTCATAAATCTTAACTTCTTCACCATTAGTTGTTTCAACTATAAATGCTCTATCTAGTCTACATGCATCCTTATTTAAATAGTGGCAAAATGTAGCAGACATAATACTTCTATTTGCACCAGAATCAAACAACACATTAGCATAGATATTCTTGATGAGAAAAGTACCTGAAACCACATCAGATATCTTCATTGCGTCGTTGGTATTCATAGTGTATGCTCGACCCTTAGCTTTTGGCATTTCCCTACCTTTATTAGTTTTTCCATCAATTAGCGTCAAATTCCCTGATGTACCCTTTTTTAGTTTTGGACAATCTGGCCTCATGTGTCCTCTCTCTCCACATTTATAACAAGACCTAAAATTTGGACATTCTCTTGAAATGTGACCTTGTTTCCCAAACTTGTAGCATTATGTAGACCCGGCCTTATATTTACTTGAATGCATGCGATTACACTTCTTACATGTTGGCTTACCGCTTTGATCCTCTTTGTTTTTCATACCAGAATCATGTCTCTTTGAACCTCCACTAGTTCCTTCCCACTTCCTTTTAGAACTGCATGTGAGAACATTCTGCCTAAGTTTATCCTTTTCCATTCAGCACCTATATCCACTGCCTCCTGATAAGTTTTAGTCCTTGTAGCCTTCATAAGTTCTCTAATTCTAGAATTCATTCCCCATATGTAGCGGTTAATTCCTTTCTCCTCAGTTTGAACATGATGTTTGGAAAATCTGGCTTTCTCATTGAAACGTGTCGTGTACTCACGCATAGATATGTTCGATTGCTCTAAATTCAAGAACTCATGCTCTAATTGCTGCAACTCACCTTCGAGGCAAAAATTGTTAATGAAGATCTCTTTAAACTCTTCCCACGTCATACACTCTATAGCTCTTCTTCCACGAACATCAATGATCATATCCCACCAAAACAAAGCTTCAAACTTGAACGAATGAGTTGCGTACTTAACTTTTTCATCATCCGCACAGTTGCTAGTATTAATTACTGACTCCATTTCCCTAATCCACTTCATAGTGGTCACTACATCACATTCACCATTGAACTCTGGTGGATTGCAAGCAGAAAAGGTCTTGTAAGTACAACCCTTTCTCTTACGATTCACATAGTTGTTTTCATTTTTAGACCTATTTTCCCTCATAGTTGCCACCTTAGTTGTGTTTCTGTTACTCCCACTATGGGATGAATTGATGTCATTTGATGTACTTCTAGTGTTCCTGGTGTTCATCATGTTTCTGGTAATACTACGGCTCACTATGTTCTCCTGTGTCATTTCATGTTCTCTCTGTAATTGAGCATTTCGATTAGCTTTGAGTGTTTGTGCAACTATATTAGGTACAGAACCCTGTAATGCCTTAGCAATCTCTACAGCTATCATCACTCTAAATTGTTCTTTTGTTATTAGCCCTCCTCGTCCAACTCCTCTACCTCTACCACTTCCCCGACGAGCTCCTGAGCTAGCTTGAGCAGAAGACGCGGTACCCTGTTCAACTACTCTTATCCCCCTTGGGGGTCTTCCTCTTCCCCTACCATTTAGGACTGCAACTTCAGGCTCAATGAATTTGCCCTTTAGGATTAGCATTGTTTTCCTAAGTATTGCCCTTAGGGGTCACTGAAGCTGTTCTCACTTAGTTTTGAGACATTCTTGCTTACTGCAATTTAAGATATATTAAATCGCAATTCAATCTCAATTTAATGTAAACGAGAAGTATCAATGTTAGAACAGATAAATAACCTATAGTATCTATAACAGTTAAAGGAAACGAATATCAATCAACATGATAGTTCATATCTAGCACATACATGTACCTATAAATTCACAATTACATTGGCCAAGATGTAATTGTCAAGTTACCTTACATGGATGTTCTAGATATTAGTATCATGTATCTTAATGGTTGTGTCCTTAGTCATCTACTACCAATCATGCCATATTATATTCTACGCATTGGTTCTCTATTCATGTCCCTTGTGAATCTTAAGTTCAAGTCTAGGTGTCTAATTTACACACCTAACTCCTTATCGTTGGCTCTGGTACCAACTTGTCACACCCCAAAACACAAGCGTATGATTAAAAGGAAAATTTCTTAACTAAACCAACGTCACTTAAACAATCTTCTCAACTAAACAGCGGAAGTCTTAAAATTTGAAACATAGTCTGACTAAAAGCAAATCTGTCCAATGCAACAAACATAACTAAATAAAGCTTGTAGATAAACTAAATGGCCAACATCTTCTAAGCCTTCTCTTTTCCTTTTGAGCTTGAAGCCTTATCTTTTCCTGAGATACATGCTAAAAGGTCAGCTACGCTGGTGAGTTCAAGGTTTAACTATATATAAAATACTTGATAACGCCCAAATTATGCATGTTTTCTATGGCGTTACTTGTATATATTCTATCATTTCTCGTAAACTTTCGATACTTAATAAACTAAAATTGCTTGCAGGATCACTTGAAGACATCCCAAGGCTAGATACATCAAAATCAAATACTTACGCGATAAAGAACGCATCACTCAAGAAAAAAGATCAACAATCAAGTTCTATGAACCAAAAGTACGCCACACTTAACAATTGTGCGCCGCACTTTCTTTCAAGTCAAAGGCAGTCAATGTTGCATTAACTCAACAAGTATGCCGCACTTAACAATTGTGCACCGCACTTTCTCAATAAACATTTAATGCTAGTGCATTTAATCACCAAGTGCGCCACACAATCTTTTGTATACGCCGTACTTTTCACCCAAATTCAGCCTATAAATAGAGGACGAATTTTCACTCTCAAATCATTCCTCTCCATTCCTCTCACTCAATAAAAACACACAAACCCCAATCCTCTCATCCATCGCCATATAAACACCAAAAACACTACTTCCCTTAAAGAACAAAAGATCCAACAATCAAGAACAAAGACAGTTACCAACTTAGTTATTGAAATAATGGAAGTTTATGTTAAATCTACTTTTGTTATGAATACTTTAGCCATGAGAGGCTAAATCTCTCATGACTACCCGGTGATGTTATGATAATGAATAAGCATTTGGTATGATCACGATCCCTTTAATCTCAAGCTTATGTTGAAATCCTATTATATCTTATCTTGTCCATCTTTACTTATCAACTTAAATTATATAGTCATATAGGTATAGGTCGAAAGTCCCAGTATGATCTATGTGGTTTTAAAAATTTGTCTATGATCTTTATCGTTTGTGCCGAGAAATCCACTTTCGTATTTGAAAATAAATAAGCTTTGATATATTAGTAACTGGATTATTTGAGTGACACATTTGGTCTAGTTAACTAAATATAAGTCTTGAGTTAAGCAAGTTATTTTGTGAAAACATTTTCTGACGAGAAAATCCTTTTTATAAACTAAGGTTCCATCTTCCTGGTTCCGCGATCACTATTCCTGAAACCGCAAACGAATTTGCTATCAAAGGTAACCACTTGACTCTTGTCAAAGGAAACTAATTCGATGGTAGAACCAAAACCGATCCTCATAAACACATTCATGAATTCCTCAGAATCTGCGATATATTTAAATACAGAGACACTGAATATGAAGTCGTCTGCCTGATGATGTTTCCCTATCACTAACTAGAGAAGCAAAGACATGGCTGGATGAACTAAATGAAGGAACTATCGAAACATGGGATGAACCTCGAACCGCTTTCATTAGCCGATTCTTTCCCCCAGCTCTTTTCGACCGACTCCACGGAGAAATCTGAGCTTTCTCTCAACATGAAAACGAATCTCTAACTGATGCTTGGCTTCGTATGAAAGAAATGCTCTGAAACTGCCATGGTCACAATCTGTCTAAAGGCAACATTATAAAAATATTCTGTCATGGTCTCAGTGAAATAACCCAAAAGGTTCTAAAAGCCGCAGCAGGTGGTATATTCCTCTATAAAACACCAAATCAAGCTTATCAACTTCTCAAAGATAAAGTATTACTCAAGCTCGACTGGGCTAAATATCAAAAAACCAAACCATCTCTTAAGAAAACTGTTGCTTTTTCCGATAAGGGCAACAGTAATTCTGATACTGACAAAATTATGGCCCGAATGGATGCCATGACTCTGAAAATGGATGCTCAGTACCAAGAACTCTAGTCTAATGCTAAAAAAACAAAACTCGATCTTGATGAGGATGATATATACAACAACCCGTAATTTTACAGTATTTCATCAATGTAATATCTACTTATTATATAATATATCACTTTTTCAAGAGGAAATTTTGGCTTTAATCTCTTATTATGCAACGTAACTTGCATAACTAAAGTTAACGAGCTCACACAACCTGCCTATGACAATCCTATCTTCATATATAAGCAAACATCAAAACATGTCAAGTCAACAATCTAATATCCATTCTATCATATACGTTATTCATTTAACAAAGTTTTCACGACGATAATACCAAATGAGCTTAAACCGTTAACATTTATGCCAAAACCCTAATTTTGGGTAATGTAAACATTTAAGATGAATGTACAAGTGATCAAAGCTTATGTAAAAGTAATATAACATCTCATTTGAATATACTTTCCCTCCAAAATAAGGTATAATTCCTTTAAAGCATAATGTATAAGTCATTAATGCATGATATTCAAAATAGCCGTTTTACCTCTGTTTTCTTAAGAAACTTATACAAACTAATAAAGTACAAGGTACAAGCAAGTCACGCACTTCATTTACATTCTATATTCATTCTCATTTCATAAGATTTCATGAAATGAAACCTAGAAACCCTAACCCGAGCTAAATACTAAACCATGACCCGTTTCTTGGTTTTTATCCATTGTAAACCCAAACCATTACTCAAATAAGTTGTAAATACATAATTTACAACTTTACAAATCACATTCCATCATCATTTCACCATTTTTAACAACAATGTACAAGAATTAAACCTAGAAAACCCTAAACGAACCCTAATTTCAAACCATGACCCGTTTACCTATTTTCACCCATTTTAAACCCGAACCACCTATCAATTCTTGTTAGTAACTCTTAGAACAAGTCTTATAAACCTTAATATATCATTACAAGTCAAATGTACATGAAATCTAAGCATAAAAACTCAAACCGTGCCCTAACCCACTTCAAATGAACCCGCACCTAGTTTCCCTCCAAATGACCCATTTTAAACTTTAACCATGCAATCCAAGCACCTCAATGATGCTCCTACTTCCTTCCTAAGCTGCTTACAAGCATCTCCTTTGAGTCCTTGGTCACAAAATTGGCCACATCTCTTTCTTTTCCTCCACTTCAGCCGTGGCACCACAAGGATGATCCACATCCTTCTCTTTGATTTCTTGCTTACATACTCACTACCTAGCATCTCTAACTCAGTCCCTAGCTCCTCCACATCACCCCCTACCTGTACTAAACTTGGGCATTAAGTTTCTTGGGCTCCAAGGTGAATTTTGACTATAAATAGGGACAAACACCCTTCATTCTAACTCATCCCCCACATCTTCTTATATAACCTATACTAGCAACATATCTATGCTCAAGAAGCTCCTAATAAGTCCCAAGAATAACTATAGGGGTCTATTATGTCACTTTCCAAAGTACAAGGTTTACTTTGTACATCTTTTAAACTAAAAGGACCAAACTCGTAAAAGTTTATAATCCAAGGATATATTTTGCCATTTTTCATTCTTAAGGGTCTAAAATGTAACATTTTGAAAAAGTGTAGAAATGAGTTCAAAACATTATAAGACATAACTTTAATTAACGCTTGACGTGCATATCATTTCCAGTTATTGAGCAAAATGCTTAAAACCGATTATGTTATAACTATTATATAATTCATCATCGATGTGCTTTTAAAAATCCCGTCCCGAATCTATATCATACCACAATACTAGGGAGCTTCATATTAAGGGGTTTCATCTTGGTATTACGTTTTGACTGTGTTGTTGGGTTTACAATTTATTATGATGGCCCGGACGGTGATACAATAATTCCAAACTCTCCAATCAAACTCATAACAATATTAAACTATTAAAACCAAAGTTCTAGAGTACAATCTTCCTAAGACTTGACATATTTACTCAGGTTGCGTGACGTGGCTGTTTACTATCATCTTGCTATATCAACCTTCCCTGTTAAGATTGTGATAAAGTCTTCAGCTTTCATTTTGGAATATTTATTACAACCACCTATCAGGTGAAGTTCATAACCTCGCCTTTACTTATTTACATGTTTTATAAACCCGCGAGGGGGATACATGCTTGTTACAAACTCTTTTACATACTCGTTTATCTTATAACAATGTGATTACTTTTCAAAGACTTAGTGAGATTCATAGCCTCGCATTTTCAATCTTTTGAATGTTTTATAAACCCGCGAGGGGGATACATGCTATAAAATGACTTATTGGATTTCTAAACATTATATGATTATAACTGTTTTCAAAAACCCGTAAGGGAGATACATGCTATAAATCATGAATGCAAGTGTTTTCTAAACCATATGCTATTCTAATATATTATTGCCTAAGTACATGGAAGTATCTCTTAGGATAGTAACTCCTAACATCTCTTTGGATAATAGCTCATAGTATCTCTTTTGATAGTGACTCCTAGTATGTCTCAAGTAGAAGCTCCCGATTCTATTGAGTTTAAATATGTGATTCATAAGCTTAGATGCAATAATAATGTTCTCTATGATAATAATGTTCTCTATGTTAATAATGTTCTCCATGATAATAATGTTCTCTATGATAAATAATGTTCTCCATGATAATTATCCCTGCAATGCGAATATTTCCATTACGATAACTTGTATTCAACTATTACATTTCAAACCTATGAATTTCACTCAACCTTTGTGTTGACCCTTTTTATGCATGTTTATCCCAAGTAATTGAGCAACTTATGGCATGGAGTGGCATGGACTTGAAGATGGCTAAAACCAGTTATCATTCATACTTTATGTTTCTAGATTTTGGGACCTGCCTTTGTAAAACTCTGATTTTAATGAATGATAACGTATCTTTTAAAAGCGTCTCTTTTGAGTCGTTTTCTAGGATTGTGTAACGTTTCTCAAATTCAGGTCATTTTACGACTCCTATTAATTGTCACTATTTATTTTGGTCCGATACGCGTTTTCTTTTAAATTAACTTTTAAGATAAATCGCGTAGACTAGAAATAATCATTTAATGTAAAAGGTCATCAAATAAATTAAGGTTTACATCAACCAAGTAATATATAATTATTAAGAAGATAATGATGTACATTGCATGTTTTATTTTTATTGGTCACGTAAAAGGGTTACGTTTCGCAATAAAATACATTCGGACACACCCCAGAAATACCTAGACTTACCTAGACTCAAACCAATACCCACTTTTAAAACCTTAACACAAAAATTTAATCAATTCTTGTGTTAATATCCCACTAGGGCCGGATATGGGACAAAAACAACTAACAAGATCTTTGTTTTATTCTCCTAAGTACATGTACATCTTAAGGTAATTAAAAACTTGTACTAGTATAACCTTAATAAGATCTCAAGCCTTGTCTCTCCTTGATTCTACACGTCACATACATATATACACCAAGAAATCCCCTAATGACCCTACAAGTACTAGTACATCCATGTTTCAATTAATGCATGTCCTAATGGTCTCCTAATGGCTATTACACATTGGATAATAACCAAATTGTTTCTCTTTTGCCCCTTAGGCCACGGCTAAACACAAGACACACACACAAATCCTTAAGATTTCAAGAATCAAGCAAATCTTGTACATCACTAGCCTAATTAAAACTTGTACTTAAGTGGTTTAGCTTAATACAATGGGAAACTAACTAGAAACCTCAAAAACCACTAGTTAAGGGCACGGTTTGGTTTACTATGTGACTAGAAGAGTTAACTAGCTCAATTGCCTATAAATACTCATGTATACTTACCATTTTAACACTCTTAAAAACTCACACACACTCCAAACTCTCTCAAGCAAACTAAACTTATCACCTCCCTCTTTTACAATCGGGTTACACCAAAACCGAGCCTACACGCACCCTAAATTCATCCTAAGCACGTCTAAGGTCATACAAGGGGTATAGAAAGCTTTGAAGCTTGGGTTGAATACACACACGGGTGTGTACACGAAGCTAGTTGCTTGCCTAACTCATCACAAGACACTAGGACCCTTTGTAAGTCTCGAATTAAGCTTTACATGTCCTATACCATCCATTTCTATTCGTATCTAGTTGTGATGATCAAAATTATTTGTGCTTAACATGTAAAGTGTGCGTGAACATGCATGGTACACCTCATGCATGGTTCACATAAATAAGATCATGTGTGTTACACTTGTATGGTGCAAGAAACTAATAAAACGCATGTACAAAGTGATTTAACAACAACAAGGACTTAAATGATTCGTCTGCATGAAAGCTTAGACTCTAACGCGGACAAAACCCTTATACACGAATTGAAATAAAAACCACACTTAAGATTTTATAGTAAACGAAGTGTTGTGGCTTGGGAACGTATATGAGACGTTAGTAAACACTTGCATGTAAAACATGACGTATATATAAGTTAAAAACATGACATGTAGATACTAGGGCATTTTCTTTCGAAACATACATGTTACAAGGAAGTGTATCAGGCCTAACCGGCCCAAATAGTGGAAACCCGTAGCCTATCATAAGCTTGTTCGAGCTTATTGTTAGTCTAGAAAGCTTATTGAGCTTATATAACTCAAGCGTGCATGTAATGAGCACCTAATGGGCCTAGTTAGCCCAAAGGCCCACATATGGAACCAAACAGGCCCAATAAAGAGGTCGGGGGATAGATTATGGATTTGTCAGCACGGTAGATGCTGAAGAGAGGCGACAGGGGACTAGAGATGTTGGGTACGGTATTAGGGATACTTGGGTAGATTCGGCAGAGGCAGTTCCTGAGATAGCACCTATGACCATGGGAGAGGTCAATACTAGGGTCACAGAGCTTGCTGAGCTCCATGAGCATGATACACAGGACTTGTATGCTTTACTAGAGGATGCTCAGGATAGTAGGTCTCGTATATCACAGCGAGTCGATATGGACTCGCAGCGGGTCGATCTACTTATGGGGGATAGGATGACTCTCCAGGAGACAGTATGGATGGTGGAGGAGGAGGCCTATGCTTCCCGAGAGGCTTGGGCTCACTCGATAGGATTAAGTCAAGTGACTCATCAGGAGCTTCAGACCCATCGTGATCATGTGTATGCACACGAGACCCATCTCCAGGCACACCAGACACAGCTACAGCTGCAGGGTACTCTCATTCAGACACAACATCAGGTACATGAGACTCGCTTTCAGATGCAGCAGGCCGAGTTAGCAGCGCTTCGAGAGACTGACCGTAGACGTCAGGACCAGATGGTAGAGACTCTCCGAGTCATTAGAGACATGAGGCGAGAGATGAGCGACATGCAGGCCGAGTTGTTAGCACTGCGAGGGCAGCAGAGGAGAGCTAGACAGCCAGGACCAGAGGCTAGGATTCCAGATCACCAGGATGCTTCTGGGGATGCTGACAGTCACATCTAGTGATTTATGTTATTTTATCTTGCTAGGTCATTGTACAGGCATGTTAAGTATTAGGGGTTTTCCCCGCTAACATAGCCTTAGATCTTTTGTATTGTATTATGTGTAATCCGACAACTATTTCATGTAAAATTTTCAAAGTTATGAATGAAATGGATGTGTTGTGTTGTACTATATACTTCTCTTGTGTTGATATCTCATCTATACATTATTATATTCTGTCATATAACCTCATGTTTTGTCTTTTGTGATCTAGACAAATCATGGCACCTACGACCAGAAGAGGACCGAATACCCCTGTTAACAACACCAACCCAAACAACATGACTCCAGAATCCATCCAAGAAATGATTGACCAAGCTCTTTTGCTAAAATCCACCAATAGAGATGGAAGCCACAGTTCGCACAAGGATAACCGAAGGAACGTGCAAACTACACGCCCTTGTTTTTACGCTGACTTCATGAAGTGTCAACCTTTGAACTTCAAGGGAACTGAATGCGTGGTCTGTTTAACTCAGTGGATTGAGAAGATGGAGTCAGTTTTCAATATCAGTGGTTGTGCTATTGAGAATCAAGTAAAGTTTGTCGCCTGCACTCTGTTAGGTGCTGCTTTGACTTGGTGGAATGGTCAGATAAGAACCTTAGGTCCTGAGGCATATGCAATGAATTGTGAAGTACTCAAGAAAAAGATGACGAACAAGTATTGTCCGCAGGGTGAAATCAAGAAATTATAAATTGAGCTGTGGGATCTAAAGGTCAAGGGGAACGATGTTCCAACATACACTGAACGTTTCTAAGAACTAACCCTGATATGTACCAAGTTTGTTGCCAACAAAACCGAGAAGGTTGACAAGTACATCAGTGGACTTCCTGACAACATTTATAGGAACGTCAAGTCTGCCAGACCCAAGATGTTGGATGAGACTATTGAGTTGGCCAATGACTTGATGGATCAGAAACTCCGCACCTACGCAGAAGGGCAGTCTGACAACAAAAGGAAGGCTGATGATTCAACCAGAAACAACCATGGTCACCCGCAACAACCCTTTAAGAGGCAGAATGTCGCCAAGGTCTACAATATGGGGACAGGTGAAAGAAAGCCTTATGGGGGATCTTTGCCCAAGTGCACCAAGTGCCATCTTTACCACAATGGCCCGTGCACCCAGAAATGCCACAAGTGCAACAAAGTAGGGCATTTTGCTCGCGATTGCAGGAGTACTAGTAATGCAAATGTTGCTAATACTCAGAAGGACAATGAGGCAGCTCCCAAGGGAAATGGTTGTTTTAAGTGTGGAGCACCAGGGCATTTCATGAGAGATTGTCCTAAGTTGAAGAATAAGGATGGAGGAAATGGGAATGCACAAGGCTGGGTTTATGCAGTTGGGAATGCAGAAAAGAGAGGAAATGCACCGGAAAACCCTGATGCCAATGTCGTCACGGGTGCGTTCCTCTTAAATAACCACTATACATCTATCTTATTCGACACTGGTGCCGATAGAAGCTTTATATCCACTGCATTTAGTTCCTTGATTAACATCGCCCCAACTCCATTAGAAAATTGTTATGATGTCGAATTAGCTGATGGGAAATTAGTTGGGATAGACACTATTATACGAGGTTGCACTTTAAATTTCTTAGACCATCCGTTCAACGTAGATCTAATGCCCGTAGAACTAGGTAGTTTCGATGTCATTATCGGTATGGACTGGTTAAGAAGATGTCAAGCCGTGATCGTGTGCGATGAGAAACTTGTTCAAGTTCCCTATGGGAATGAAACTTTGACTTTTCATGGCAACTAAAGTAGCAACGGGAAAGAATCTCGGTTGACAATTATCTCATTTTCAAAAGCTCAAGAGTACATGACAAAAGGATGCCAGGTCTTTTTAGCACAGATATCCACCAAGAAAGAGGAGGACAAGTCAGAAGGAAAACAAATAAAGGACGTACCAATCGTCCGAGATTTTCCTGAAGTATTTCCCGAAGACTTGCCAGGTCTCCCTCCGGCTCGACCAGTGGAATTCCAAATCGAATTAATTCCAGGAGCCGCACCCGTAGCTCGAGCACCGTATCGATTGGCTCCATCCGAAATGAAGGAATTATCGGAACAATTACAAGAGCTTTCCGACAAAGGATTCACAAGGCCTAGTTCCTCACCTTGGGGAGCCTCGGTCTTATTCATCAAAAAGAAGGATGGGTCGTTCAGGATGTGCATCGACTACCGTGAGTTAAATAAGCTGACAGTGAAAAAGCGTTATCTACTCCCGAGGATCGACGATTTATTTGATCAAATCCAAGGATCCAGTATTTATTCAAAAATAGATCTGAGATCGGGTTATCACCAGCTTAGAGTACGAAAACAAGACATTCCAAAGATAGCTTTTCGAACTCGGTATGGTCATTACAAGTTTTAGGTAATGCCATTCGGGTTAACGAACGCACCTGCGGTAATCATGGACCTCATGAACCGAGTGTGCAAGCCTTACTTGGATAAGTTCGTAATTGTCTTCATCGATGACATACTTATTTATTCAAAGGACGAGAAAGAACACGAAGAACATCTTAAGGCCATTTTAGAATTGCTTAAGAAAGAGAAGTTGTATGCCAAATTTTCAAAATGTGAATTTTGGATTCCGAAGGTACAATTCCTCGGTCACGTCATTGATAGCAGAGGCATACATGTAGATCCAGCCAAGATAGAATCTATCAAAGATTGGGCATCTCCTAAGATACCAACGAAGATTCGCCAATTTTTAGGTCTTGCTGGTTACTATCGAAGTTTCATCGAAGGATTTTCGAAAATTGCTAAATCAATGACGAAACTTACTCAGAAAGGAATCAAGTTTAACTGGGGAGAAAAGGAAGAAAACGCTTTCAGTTAATAAAGCAGAAGTCGTGTAGTGCACCAATTCTGGCTTTACCTGAAGGAAGCAAAGACTTTGTGGTCTACTGTGATGCGTCACACAAGGGTTTAGGTGTTGTATTGATGCAGAGAGAGAAGGTGATTGCCTATGCTTCTCGACAACTAAAAGTTCACGAGAAGAACTACACCACTCATGATTTAGAACTTGGATCGGTAGTATTTGCTCTAAAAATATGGAGACACTATCTTTACGGAACCAGATGCACCGTGTTCACCGACCATAAAAGCCTACAACACATTCTCGATCAAAAGGAGCTTAACATGAGGCAACGCCGTTGGCTAGAGTTGTTAAGTGATTACGATTGCGACATTCGTTATCACCCGGGAAAGGCAAACGTAGTGGCCGATGCGTTGAGCCGTAAGGAACGGATTGAGCCATTGCGGGTTCGAGCCTTAGTTATGACAATTGGCTTGGATCTTCCCAAACGAATATTAGAAGCTCAGATCGAAGCCCAGAAACCAGAGAATCTCGTGAATGAAGACGTAGGCGGAATAATCAGAAGGGATATACCCAAGGAAAGATTGGAACCACGTGCCGATGGAACCTTATGTTTACACGGCAGGAGTTGGTTACCTTGCTATGGAGACTTAAGATCCGTGATCATGCACGAATCCCACAAGTCGAAATATTCTATCCATCCCGGTTCGGAAAAGATGTATCAAAGATGTGAAGAAATTATATTGGTGGCCAAACATGAAGGCTGACATCGCCACGTATGTTAGTAAGTGCTTAACGTGTGCGAGGGTCAAGGCCGAACACCAAAGGCCATCAGGGCTGTTAGTACAACCAGCAATACCCGAGTATGAAAGGGCATAATACACGATGGTTTACTTATCACCAAGCACCTAAGTCGTCGCAAGGTTTTGACACCATCTGGGTGATTTGGATCGACTTACAAAATCTGCTCACATCTTGCCATAAGGAGAATGATCCAATTGGACACGTAGGCAAGTTATACCTGAACAGGATCAAGTAGCAAGACACGAAATACCTATAACAATCATCTCGATCGTGATGGAAGATTTACATCCTAATTTCTGGAAATCATTTCATAAAGAATTTAGGTACATATATAAGTATGACAACTTGTGTATCATACCAAAACAGATGGCCAGCAGCGAGAGGAGCTATTCAAACACACGATGACATGCAACGTGCTTGCGTGATCAATTTTGGCAAAGGTTGGGTTAAACATTTGCCATTTGCCAAGTTTTCATACAGCAACAGTTATCACGCTAGCATAAAGGTCGTACCTTATGAGGCACTGTATGGTCGAAAATGTTGATCATCGGTGTGATGGGCCGAGGTTGGGGAAGGTCAACTGACTGGTCCAGATTAAACAAGAAACAACGGAAAAGATCGTCATGATCAAGCAAAGAATTCAAGCTGCCCAGGATCGACAAAAGAGCTACGCTGACTTGAAGCGAAAGCCAATGGAGTTTGAAGTTGGGGATAGGGTTATGCTCAAGGTCTCACCTTAGAAAGGGGTTGTACGATTCGGTAAGCGAGGCAAGTTGAACCCGAGATATGTCGGACCTTTCAAGGTGTTAGCCAAAGTTGGGAAAGTTGCCTTACAAGATGGAACTTCCTCAAGAACTGAGCAGAGTTCATCATACCTTCCATGTGTCTAATCTGAAGAAATGTTATGCTGACGAACCTTTAGTCATGCCGTTAGAATGAATTCACGTTGGACGATAAGCTCCAGTTTGTGGAAGAACCCGTGAAATCATGGAAGGTGGAGAACAAACGATTGAAGCGAACCGATGACCATGGTTAAGTTAAGTCTAGAACTCCATGATAGGTCCGTGAGTTTCATCCGTGAACCGAGGATTCTTCAAACAAAAATACCCACAACTTTTCACAAATCGGGTTACGTCATCCACTACAAGGTCTTAAGCTTTGAGGACAAAGCTCTTTTAACGGGTGGAGACTGTAACATTTCTCAATTTCAGGTCATTTTACGACTCCTATTATTTGTCACTATTTATTTTGGTCCGATACGCGTTTACTTTTAAATTAACTTTTAAGCTAAATCGCGTAGACCAGAAGTAATCATTTAAAGTAAACGGTCATCAAATAAATTAAGGTTTACATCAAACAAGTAATATATAATTATTAAGAAGATAATTATTAACTTTGAGTATTTTATTTTTATTGGTCACGTAAAAGGTTTGCGTTTCGCAATAAAATACATTCGGACACTCCTCGGAAATACCTAGACTTACCTAGACTCAAACCAATACCCACTTTTAAACCTTAAACAAAAAATTAAATCAATTCTTGTGTTAATCACCCACTAGAGCCAAATATGGGGAAATAAACCAACTAGAAAATCCTTAAAAATCTCCGAAGTACATGTACATTCTTAAGGTAATTAAACCTTGTACTTCATGCCTCCTAACTAGCCTATTACACAATGGTTAATAACCCATTTGCTTCCTTTGTCCACCTTGATGCCGCGGCTAAGCATGAAACAACACAAACCATAAGATTTCAAGTATCTAAGCATATCTTGTACAAATATTGAGCAATTAAAGATTGTACTTAAGTGGTTTAGCAAGAAACCATGTGTGATTAACTAGAAATCCTTAAAACCACCTCATAAGGCTCATTTTTGGTTAGTTTAGGACTAAGGGAAACTAACTAGCTTATGTGTATATATATACACACTTACATTGTCACTTAACACATTTCTAAAACTCACAAACTCTCTCTAAACCAATAACACCTTGTTTTTCCTCTCCTTGTTTCGGTACACATTAAGCCAAACCAAGCATCACCCAAACACGACACCACATTATGCAAGGCAAGGATTCTAAGGCACTGGGTTAAGCTAGGAAGGAAAATACAATCATACTTATACGATTTGGGGTTTATACGATTCGGGTTTGCTTCACAATCCACAAACAAGACTCTAGGACTATTGTAAGTCTCAAACTAAGCACTACATGTCCATATTCAACTCGTTTTTTATTCATATCTAGTTATATGGGTCACGTAATATTTGTATGGGACAAATAACATAAGCATGGACATGCATGGTTCAACCTATGCATGTTTCACGCACCTAATACATGTATATGAACTTGTGTGGTGCCAAAGTGTATAAAATGTAACTGAATATTGAGTTAAGGCTTAAGGTTTCATTTAAAATGCTAGAATGGGAAGCATGGTGATCAATTGTCTCGTTGCTACTAAATGCACGAAAACTATACGTAAACTTCTCACAAAAACGCAAATACATGGCTTGGGAAAGCGTATTCAATCATATTAATCGAGTGCATGTGGTAAAACATGAATGTTTAGGGCTTATCGAATGCTTATTCAAAGATTAAAACCCTAGAATGTAACTAGTGAGCCTAATGGACCACATTTGGGTTCGTTTAATCCTAACGGGCCATTAATGGACCTAGCAGGCCCAACAGGCCGAAGGCCATGAGACTACAGCTTATTAATAAGCTCTACGAGCTTATTAAGAACCTTACAAGCTCATTTGAAACTAATATGGACCCCTAGTATGGTTAGAACCCAAACGGGTCCTTAAATGGGCTCGTTAGCCCATTACCGCGAACCATAAAACCCATAAGCCACAAATAAGCTTCGACAGCTTATTTGTGAGCTTAAGCAGATTATAAGGATTACTATAACCTAGGACAAGTTAATGGACCCAAATGAATTAAGCCCAAACGTGTATAACTCTTATCGGGCTCGTAATGGGCCCAAAAGCCCATTACCGAAGCATTATTTGCTTATTTAATAAGCCACAAAGAAAAGTCTACTTAATCAGACCTAAATAAGCCTAATGAAACTAGAAAATAAGTTGTATTATGTATAAACCCTTTTGCAAACTTTCAGTTAAGAATTGTTGGGCTAACGAGCCCAATGAGCTCGAATAAGCTCAAATAAGCTCACCCGAGCTTATTTTTCAGCCAAGCAAACTCAATTGAGCTTATTGAATATGGGAAATAAGTCAAAATCAATAGGAAACCCTAATGGACCTTTATGCAAACTTTCGGTAAAGGTTGTTAGGCCAACGAGCCCAATAAGCTCAAAATAAGCTCATCCGAGCTTATTAATAAGCCAAACTGATTTGTGTAGCTTAAATAAGCTTACCAAGTGCCTTCGTGCTTTTTAAAACTTAATCGGACCTTTAAAACACTTATTGGACCTTAACGGGCCCAATAAGGTCCATTAAGCCAAAATAAGCTCTCCCGAGCTTATTTATAAGCTGGAACAGCTTATATGGCTTATTGGAGCTTAATGAAATCTAATGTCACTTGTTAGAACTTAATTGGAGTTAAAATGCGATTTTTACAAGTTAAGGGACTAAATGTGTCAATTTAGAAACTTGAGGGTTTAAAACTGCCAATTCACTATTTTAGTAAATTAAGGGACTGTTCTGTCATTCCTGGAACTTAAGGGGACTGTTTCAAACATTATAGGACCTAAAGTGCAACATTGTAAAGTTAGAGGACTAAAAGTGTAATTTTGGAAACTTAGGGGTCTAAAGTGTAAATGTTACATTTTCATAAACTAAAGGGGGCTGTTTTGTAATTACATAAAACTCAAGGGTAATTTATAAACAAAGGTGATTTTATAAACACTCAGCGAATCGGACAAATTATATTCGGATATTATACAAGTAAACCTCCGATTTAATAAATATGGATATTTATTAATAAACGTTTATACGTATACAAGGACATGTGAAATCGTATACATTCCCAAGAGCCATCAAGTGAATACAAATACATTAAACCTGTACACCACCACACAAGTGATAACAGTATATATAAACTAGCAATTTATTGTAGTTTATACATTGAGTCTTTAGCCTAAATTTGTAGACTAAGACTGGCCGTATTTACTTAGGTATTTGACGGTGTGATTCATACTTGGATATCTATTATCATTTCAGAGGACTATTTACTAAGGTGAGTTCATAGCCCCATGTTTTACAATTATTTAAATGATTTACATCTTTGGGGTGAGAACATGCTTGTTTTACAAATTGGACGCAAGTGTACATTTTATACAATGATTACGTGTTTGCCTAAGTAGCGATAACCCACTGAGCCCTTTATCATGAACTGTCAATTACTGGATTGTGAGCGCGAATGTTATAAATAGATCTATTTGGGATTGACAATCCCCGTTTGGGTGATTAGCTATCACCGGGAACGAACGTATACCATGTCGGATTTGGGATGTTGCGGGTTAGAACATCATTCACGGGCATTCATTGGCAATATATTGCATTCATACATGTCGAGCTTCAGTGTCATGAGCTTAGGAAAACGTAATTACTTTTTATGATGTTTGCATTTGTTGCTTAATCATACACTTGAAAATCTTGCGGTCCTACTATTGATTTACATAAACCTATGAATTCACCAACTTTATGTTGATATTTTAAGCATGTTTTCTCAGGTTAATAAGGCACGGGGTGCTCAGATACATTGGGGGTCACTCTTTGGAAAGAGTCAGTACTAAAGATTTGGGCGTATTACATTTTGGGAACATTTGTTATAAACCGAAATCTTTACTTATATTGTCGAACAATTTGAAGCCATGAGCTTATGTAATGAACAAGTATTTTGTTAATCCAATGTATCTTTTTAAAATGTACGCTTAGTGGTCGTTCTCATATCGTTCCTTAAATGCTTTATAATATACTAGGCGAATACCCGTGCACGCACGAAAAATCTCTAGCGGTCGATAATAGGTATGCGATATTGTGGTAAGTGTTTCGTGTAATTGCGATTGACCGACTATATTGTGCATTGTTTACACGCATGGGGTTTTGACATAACTTTTTTCATTTATGTATTTATACCGAATATTGTATTCAGTTGATAAGTGTAAATACATCGTATGTAATAACATCATTCTATAAAAATGAACCTGAACTGCCTTCTGGTTTGCAAA